>JAAMPI010000331.1:1854-43003 GCA_013054445.1 Cudoniella acicularis
ATCTAAGANGCTACTANNACCGCNNGNTANNGACAACTNATCGTTAATATTAGGCTANGNGNANTTCNNACACGAGCTATAATCGATTCNNNAGTATAAGGNAANTATATTAACCCTNACTTNGCTANNAATCANCTAATCCCTATAGAANNATTAAGGAANCTATACTAGCTCGCGCTCNTANGAGGNAAGNAGGNAGGAATCGATAGATAGATTAGGCGGGAAGCTAGACAGCTACCCCTAACTATACTAGAAGGACATTTTAAAGAAATCAACTTAGATGTTATCTCGCTTAAGAGACACCTAGTGATCCTTAAAATACTATAGATTAAACAATATAATCTAAGTATCGACTAGACGACGAGTATAATAAACTTTATATAATACGAGTATAGGAAGGTCGAATAACTAACCGACCTATAAGAGGTGTATATAACCTTAAGCGATAAGGCTACTAATAAGGGTAAGCCGATATTAGAAATCAAGATAGATAAAACAGTTATACCGCTATAGTATTAAGAATTCGTAAAACTGTTCGATAACCCTAAAGATATAAGGGCTCTACCGGAACATAAACTATAAGATTATATGATCAAACTAAAGGAAGGGATAGAGCTAATATCTAAAAAGTATCGACGACATAATCTATAAACCTTAGGGACGCTCGAGAAATATATAGAAGAAGTAACTAGGAAGGGATAGATAGTAAAATCAAAATCACTTACCGCTACTAATATACTATTAGTATATAAGAAAGGGGATCTAAATAGACGACCTTATATAGATTATCGAGGGCTAAACGCCGCGATAATTAGGGATGTATACCCGATACCTAACGTATAGTACCTACGGGACAGGCTAGCTAGGGCTATTATATTTATAAAGTTAGACTAATAAAGCACGTTTAACTTAATTAGAATCAAGGAAGGTTACGAGTAGATAACGGTATTCCTCCTATCTTTAGGATTATAAGAGTATACGATAATACTATTTAGATTAACAAACATACTAGCTACTTACTAATAACAAAATAACGAGATCCTTTAGAGGTACTTAGGAATCACGGTTATATACTACCTAGATAACATTCTAGTCTTCTTAGAAAAAGAAGAAGACTACTTAATATATATAAGACAAGTTATATAGGCGCTTATAGAAGTCGACTCCCGACTTAAGCTATCGAAGTACTAATTCGGAGTACGAANGACGACATTCTTAGGCTATGTAGTTAGACTAGGAAAGATCGCCGTTGACCCNGAAAAAACCAGGGCAATCACGGAATAGACAACACTATAGAACGTCAAGGACGTCTAAACATTCTTAGGATTCGCTAACTTCTATTAAATATTTATTAAGAGATATTTAGGACTAGCGGAACCACTTATATAACTTATAAGAAAAGACGTTGAGTTTGTATAGGACAANAGGACAGACCTAGTATTCGAGTAGATCAAGTAACGATTTAAAGAAGAACCTATCCTATATAGCTATCAGGATAACAAGCTAAGCATCGTCGAAACTGATATATCCGATACCTAGACTAGAGCAGTACACCTCTAGTACGACGACAACGACAAACTATACCCCGTAGCCTACTTTTCACGGAAAATGTCGCNTACCGAACAAAATTATAACATTTACGAAAAAGAACTACTTACGATAGTAGAAGCGCTATAACACTAGCGAGTTTATCTTTAAGGAGCCTAGTTCCTAATCACTATCTATACCGACTATATAAATCTACAGACTTTNACGATAACGAAAGTCCTAGANAATAGNCNGTTAGCTAGNTAGTCNGAGGAATTAGTAGGNTANGACCTTATAATAAAACACGTNAANGGAACCGANAANNCTAGNGCNGACGCTCTTAGCNAGAGNCTAGGNTATAAAAACGACAANNAATACNAGGANATAGNNATCCTCNNTACCCTAGANAACNNNGACCTTGCCCTAGTAATCAGNGAGATTANNGCTACGNACNNNNTAGGNCTATAGATNNAACNGATCNANNAAGCCACTANGTAGGANGTCAAGNACGACCNGTACTCAGACAAGGAACTATATATAAANGACNGAACTCTATAACGAGCNANAACAGGGAAGATNTTTATTCNNTTNATAATAATCNNNGACTTTATCGCTAACTAGNANTCGCTACTAGCNTACGGCTACTANGGANNNAGNAGAACGTACGANAGAATAGCCNAGAANTANTAGTNNCCTAANCTAAGGTCACTAGTAAACTAGATAGTCNGCGACTATAANACCTATATCNNAAACAAATCTANNCGCTATNCNCCNTATANNNAGATANGAACGATATNTAGTATNANNNATACTATAGAANACAATATNATAAGACTTTATCGTTAAGNTANTAAGNTCCCTTGATNGAATAACAGGANTNNANTATAACTCTATNCTAGTTATTANTAANAGACTTANNAANTACGTGATTCTAATACNNTATATANANANTAGTANNATAGAGGACCTAGCCTANNTATTCCTTAAAGAGGTAGTTATNTNATATAGNCTANTAGANGAAATTATATTAGATCAAGACAAGCTCTTTATATTAAAATTNTAGATNGNNCTAACTANNTANCTTAGAGTTAAGTATAAGATNTCNANTAGTATTCTATCNTTAGATAAATAGAGNAACNAAGAGAATAAACTAAGTAATNAANNTATACTTAAGATANTATATAAACTANTAANAGAANAANTAGNTANAAATANTANNTATANTATAGTTCTNNTATAANAGTTTAATAATAGANATAANANTTATTATANTATTCTATANNAANTANNNCTANNANNTNNTANTATANNAAGAACTAGGACTTATAGANATCGANAACTAGTANNCCNNNATCTAGGTTAATAAGATAAAANNACTTTATATANANCTNNTAAAAGAACTTAAGTTTATAATANANAGNAACGCTTTNTANTATAANNAGANNNNTAGTCANGAGCNTACCTTAAANNAGAGGGANAGGGTTTANCTTNTTAGAAAAAANATTAATATAAANCGACTAAANNATAAACTNNANNATAAGAAGATNAGACTATATATAATCAAGACTACTAGAAGACTATTAATATTTAAATTAGCCTTACTAAAAAATATAAATATATATCTAGTCTTCTACGTATCTCTACTCGAAAAAGCACTACTAGAGGCGCTACGCGTACCCTATATCGATATCTAACTAGTTAACCTAGAACTCGAATACAAGGTCGATTAGATCCTAGGTTTTAGATAGGTTAGAGATAAGATTAAGTATTTAATAAGATAGAAGGATTATCTATAGTTAGAGGACACTAAAGAACCTCGAGAGAATTTAATCAACTACCCTAAAAAGCTTATAGTGTTCTACTAAGAATTTAGGCGAAGTCTTAGGATTCCTAGCCTAATTTATAGTTTAGGTCAAGGCTAAGGAGGTCGCTATTAGGGCCGCTACCTAGGGTAGCGTAGAGCTTACGCTACTACCTATCCTCCTCTTCCTTTTATTTATCAACTAACTTCTATTACTCTTTAGTATTTCGTTTCTTAGCTGCCTTAGTAGTATCTAACTCGTCTAAATAGCGAAGGCCATAGGTAGACATTTCGACCTCTCGTTAGTCGAGGTATTACTATTATTTCTAGAGACAGAGTATCTTAGCGAAGGCCTCCTCCTCTTCTAGCTTTAAGCGATTCCGCTATACCACGATAGCCTTATAGTCAGCGTTAGACAGGACCTCGGATTCCTAGAGGTCGGCTAAAGGAATCCTTACGTTATAGGAGACCTTAGCCCTTATATATTTAGAATATCGCGCGCTCCTCTCTTTTTTTATAACATACTTTCGATTTTCCTTAACATAACAGGAATAGAGAGACATAGTAGTTCTAGTATTTTTAATATCACAGGTATAGTTTAGACGCTCCTTAAGCTTAGTATATAGGTCGTTAGTCATAGCGAAGAAGGGAAGACTTTACCTAGACACTAACGTAGCGATATAGTTATTTAAGCACATAGGACTACGCTATAACTAATAGAGGATAGTATCACGAATCAGGAATCACGTGTAGGCCTAGGCCTAAGGCTCGGCTACGACTAATAGGAACAGCACAGAGAACCAGGGTCCTAAGTCACGAGATCACATGACTAGTCACGTGACTAGTCAGGTGATAGAATCTAGGGCCGAAGCTTAGCAGGAGGACCGATCGAACTTCAGCCCTCGCTGTTACCTACGGCCTATAAGAATAAGAGATCTATATAAGTAAAGGGATTTCCTTACTAGATAAGAGCTTCGTGCTTAATTTACTTTAATAATCTTATATTATACTTTAACTTATCTTTACTTATAACGTACTAAGCTTCCTAGTTAGTAATAACTAGTAGTATCGCCTTACCTACACTTCTATACTACTAATCCGACAGACCTCCTGCTTACCTAAGGCGCTGTCTTTAGTTAAGTAGACCGAGACTCCGTTATACTTATAAGATAAGTATTTAAAGTCCGAGATAGGGTACTAATTTAGGTCCTCGTCGTGGCCTATCTAGGAAGCTCTATAAAAGAGGGCCTTGCGTTATAGCTTAGACGCTAGTATCTCTTAGACCTCCTACTCCTCTTCCGTATTAACTATTATAGGTAGTAGGGGGTTATTTATCTGTCTAGGCAGGGGGTCGTCAGTAGCTTTCTAGAGGCGGTCTAGTAAGAAGACGTTATAGGCTTTAATAGAATTAGGTAATTTGACTTTATACGAGTTTCTAACTTACTTAGTAATCTCGAAGTCTCCTGCCATCTAATAGTCTAGCTTACGACTAGGTCGCTAAGTCTTCTAGTTCTTAATAGAGACCTAGACCTTATCCTCGACTCTAAAGTCGATAGGTCGTCTAGACTCGTTCGTAGTCTTTTCTATTCTAGCTTNAGCCTTANCNATNAGGTCCTTACCNTTNTNTATANCGTCCTATATCCTNCTAGCTATCTCNCGNGCCTTATCTTGACTAATCTGTTCCTAGNNGCNNNNATGTTCAGTACGACGAGGTCGTACAATCCGCCTCCGCGTCCAAGTCAGACAGCGGGAAGTCAGACAAGTCAGACAAGTCAGACGGCTCCAAGCGTTCGAAGGGTTCTAAGCACTCCAATTCCTCCAAGGGCTCAAAGCATTCGAAGGCCTCAGACAGCGGCCAGAGCAGCAACACCCCTGCGACAGTCGGGTGGGTGTGCATCTGGTGCCAAACAACCAACTACACGGATCATGAAAATATTCCTTTCATGGACCCGATAATGGACAACAATGGGAATATCGTCTACGACCAATCAGGGAACCCAATTTACGAGGATTACTCCGATATCCCCTGCAGTGGCTGTCGTGGTAATTGTACTCCCTACTGCGATGCTATCGTGGATCCTTAGTCAGAGTGTGACAAGGCCATAGAAGGCAGGAGGAAGAGGACAGGACAATTCAAAGGTTTTGTGGAACAGGAGTAAAGTGTCAGAAGTGGGGATCAGGGCAAGTCATGTCAGGCAGAGCAACGAGTAGCAGCGCAAGGGGACAGAAGATTCAGGATCTTTGGTTTGCTTTTGTTTTTTGCCATCCGGCTTAGCCGACCAGATAGCCTCTCATTATCGATGTTATAATTTTGTTTTACTTCCGACAGAACAGCTAGCTTTGCTTTGCGTGCTGCGTCCAAGACTCCGCATCATCTTCCACTATTCTCTCCTCTTTTTCAACAACCCTCTACCAAGCACTTAATTTTGAACGTGTAATCCAGGCAGGGAAAGACGCACGCTATGTTAGTTTTGCATTACGGGACTGGTGTGACGATCCGGAGGGATAATCAGGCGAATTGAAAACTTGGGCTGATAGGAGGATGAAGTGGCTTAATGTTGATTGAGCAATATATAAGGATAACTGATACCTTTTCTTGCTCTTTCTGTTAGATCTTAATAGGGTCGCGACCGCGATGCGATTTTCAGACGGCGACGTGGTCCTGTTGCAGGACACAAGTTGGTACGTACTGATGCACGAGTCCAGGTACGTAAATTAGTCCGTGACTCCATCAAGACCAAACATATCGTCCAGATTTGACTCTTCTGAAATACTGAGGTCGACAAGTAGTATATCGATCGAGGGATTGACTGTGAGATAAAGTAGAATTTGGATAGATTTTAATAGCGCTCGCCCGAATTCATAAAATTTTTTAGATACAAAAAAGAGAGAAGGCCACTTCGGAACGACGGAGTATCTGAACAGCCTTCGTATTGGATTTAACGGCTCCAGCTAGTCGGATGAGTGGTATCATCAATACAAGCAATAGGATCACGGAGATCGTCCAGAGGACTCAATTAGGGTAAATCAAGTGTATTGTCAACTGTATCGAGTAAACTATGAGGGCATCGACCCACATATCTGGACTACAAGTGAGACGTGCTTGAAACAAGTGCTAGGTGCAATAGCAGCCTCAGGCTGCCAGGCACACTCTTCAACACTTCGGCTCGACATCACATGGTCACATGCTGCGATAGGTGTGTAACTAGCGACAATACGCATGACGTAAGCGGTCTTACCTCTTAGTTTTAAGAGACCCTCTGTCCCCCGCAATTACCATCAAAGTCTCTACTGCACTGCCACCTCCATCAAAGTCGCCTTGCTCCTTGAGTTCAGCGATAAATACGAAACATTTTTTTTCCCGCTATCCCCTCTACACCCTCCCAGTATGACGGAAGCAACCCAACAAGAAGATAAAAAGCAATATTGGGAGGACAAGAAGCTCGCCGACCAAACAGTCGAAAACATAGAATTCGATAAGAAAGCCAACAGTAGCCAGGCTTCCTATCCCCCAAGAAAGTTGATCTCGCCTCCGATGCCTCCTGGTTTTTCATTCGAACAACGAAAAGCGAACATCAGGCAATACCGGAAGGATAAGGAACTCGCCGACGAAACAGCCAAAAACACAAAGTTCAACAAGATTATTCCTAGTAGCGCCTCAGCTAATTACAACCAGGCTTCTCTCCCTGGTATAATGGAAGAAGCCCAACAAGTAGGCAACAGGCAATATGGGGAAGGCAAGACGCTGGCCGACCAAACAGCTAAAAATACACAATTCGACAAGAAGATCAAATGTAAGTCAACAAGTCTTTTAAATTATAGCATCCTTAGATCCGTGTTAATTAATGTACTGGAACAGGGGCCGACTTGCCCTACCCTATCCAACCGTAAGAGCCTAGTGCCCGGTGAAATAAGCCCAACTTCCTACTGCCCGCTTAGACGTGGAGGCGGACGGGGCAACCTCGAACGGAGTCTAAGAAGGACTAAGGCTGGCCGCTTTCGTCAACATAGCGGCCCAACTACCCTTTCGCATCCTAGTCGCCTACCTTTATGTACTCTCTAGCTCTTGGTCATAGTCTTCCCTTCTAGGTCTTCGAAACCTTCATCAAATTCGTAGACAGGAGGTTGTGGTGATCGGCGGACAGAGACACCAATGGAGCTATACTCGCGTCTTTGTAAAAGACAGGTCGGGTGTCCTCTCGTGTGCGGTGTGGTCGCAGCTTCTGCTTAAGTCCTGCGTTGAGCGTGGCGATACTCAAGTGGAAAACGGAATTGTCAATAAATGGGCTAATATGTAGTATTTGTGGATTTATACGTTCTACGAGAAAATAGATGTTGACACAACGGGCTACAACCTCCTCATTAAGTCTCAATAGCTAAGATAATCAAATTGAAATCTAGATATAAAAGATTTGACAGTTTATTATCGTGCGATGCTTTTGACTCTAACTCCCTATATACCTTGCCCTTGGTGAGTGCTCCTATCCTAACTAGATAGCTGTCTAGAGTAAATTAACTAGGAACGATATCCTAGTTTCACTAGAGACATGTCTTCGTGTTCTGTACGTTTTCTTTTCCGGCTCGATGATCGAAGGTGATTAAGTCGTTTAGGGGGAGTGTTATAATAACAGACATTGTGGGTTTCGCTAATGGCGATGTAACGTGGCCCTCTACAATCCTTCCTTGGCTTCTAGCGCCTTTTGAAGATCAGGAAATAGGTAGAGTCGGGACTTGTCAGCGTGTAAGACGTCTCAAAACCGGATCACTTATAAAGCAATGTTATAATTGGTTAGGTGTTGCGTATATCGAGCGGCGCAACTTCGAAATATCGGCAACACACGGGATTGACGGCGTCACTTTATATATGTCTAGTAGGACGTATGCTATTCGAACTAAGATCGTGAATCATTGTGCTTTCTTGTTGGGATTCCGGGTAGAAAGATAGGGAAAGTATCGCCTTAAAGCTGACGATGACAGCTTCGTTACACGCTGGCTAGTTACGAACAAATAGAAAACCTGGGTCTAGTATAATCCGGAATGCGAAATTGAAACTACGCTTGAGAATGATATTAATTTTTTCTTTCAGTGTTCTAGATAGGCGAGAAGCAATTAGAGAAGTAATTACACAAGTCTAGTTTCAGGACAATAGAGGTAAGTAACATTTTGACTTGTAACAGCGATTTAACTGGTTTATAGACATTGCTGTCGCTGATATTTCGCTTATCCTGTTATGGTATTATTTTACTTCCTCCTTTAGTACACGCGGAAAGATATTATTAGGAGTTGCTTTCTTCACCTGGTGGCTGTTCACTAAAAACGTCAAATTACTCTAACTTTATAAGCGTAATATTTGGGATATCCGGTTCTTACTAGTATCTATTCTCTTTGGCTATTCCTATGGCTTGATTAATCTGGAGTGCAGTGCAACCAAGAATTGCCTTCCTTTCTATAGGATTGTCTTGATTTCCGTGATTCAAGCGTTTTCGAAGCTTGCTTAAGCGCCTATTCGCTACCTAAGACCGGCATTCTCTATGAATTAATTTGGAAATTTATTTTATCCTGGGATTAATATTGATAATATTTAGCATTTTTAAGATATCGCTTTCAAGCGGGTGGTGAAACTCCCTCCTATCAGCCTTGGGGATTTTTTGGCCTGAAATAATCAATAGTAATGGCTCATTCCCCAAGGTGGTTATAATTGCTTCCTATTGTCTTTAAGCAAGACGTGGAACTTGATCTGCGTACTCATGAAACCAAGAAGATGGCATCATTCCTCGAAGACTCTGTCGACCAGCTCCCTTCGGGTCCTACTCCGAAAAGACACCGTCCTGAGTCTGTTGTTACCCAGTGGGTCGAGTCTATTTCAGGATCAGAATTCTACCGAGAAAGACACTGCCGGTCGGATACTCTTCTTGGTCACCCAGACGGCGAACTTATTCCTAGGAGACTTACGAAATCAGTGCCGAATATGGAGTATACACGGGATGCTGATGGATTCGTTATGCCACCAACACCCACTTCTTGGTACGCCCCATCGGTCGCGGCATCGGGTAACGGCAGTGCCTCCACTGGTTCAAGTCGAAGGAAGAGCCTTGTTGAGGACCCCTCTTACCGACGGACGAACTTAGGTGAGAACAATATCTACATGCGCCCTGTCTACGAAGAATTCCCGGAAGATATTGCCGGACTTGTTGATCATGTACGCCAGGACCGTGACTCACCAGGACTTCGTTAGATCAACTCAGGCAAGATACGGATTTGTATCGCCTTGAGATGGGCACCGGAGAACCCGTTGTGGAAGAGTATTTCCACGCCCACGTCTTCCCTAAACCTAAATTATCAGACAGTCTACAACGCACCAACAAAAATCCAATAGCCAGGCACGCTGTCCCAGATGTCGGATCGAAGCTTAAAGTTAGCACTCCAGTACCTGATATGCTTTACGGATATAACAGCATTGGAGCATTTCCCAAGCAACAAGCCCAACCTCGCTCTATGGGGAATGAGATGGTAGCTAATAGTCAAGACTTGATATATCCATTCTTTGTTGTCGAGTTCAAGGCTGACGGTCCTGGAGGGTCTGGGAGTTTGTGGGTGGCGACAAATCAATGTCTTGGGGCCTTTGTATCCTGCGTCAATATTGCTGAATGCCTTAACCGCCAACTAAGGCGGTGTAAGAGCGACAAGGTCTAGCTGATTGACAGCGCCGCATTCAGCATCGCTATGAGCGGCACGAAGGCACGACTCTATATCTCATGGAAGCATAATGAGCTCGATTACTACATGCAGAAAGTTAGGAGTTTCTCACTTCAGGAACCTGAGCAGTACGTGGAGTTCCGCAAGCACGTCCGAAGCATCATCGATTGGGGCAACGACGAGCGCCTGAAAGAGATTCGAAAATCGTTGGACAGCCTCCTCGAAGAGAATAGGAAGTCTAGTTCTGCTGTAAAACCCCATCCGTCCCCAAACTACCTTTGCTATGTAGTTCCTTCACTGTATCAACTAAAAATCATTAGTATTATTTAGAAGGTATTTAGGTATAATAAACTTACAAAACTCCTCCTTCGCCTTATTCGCTACACTTGCTTCTTCCACCGCAGCGCTGACTTCTTTATTGATCCGCTCCCCATCCTTCTCCATCTTGTATTTCTCCTTCGCCTTTCTCAGCTCCTCTTGTAAATTATCCTTCTCCTTCTCCGTACCCTTGAATGTATCAAGCGTAACTTGAATTTCCCCTATGACTTTCTACCTCCTGCTACCTCTTGGCCCATCGCGTATGTTCTTCGACTATTTTCGATGCATCGTCCTTCTTCTCCTTCGCGAGCTCTGTGAGGCGGCGCAGCTCTTCGATTTAGTTGAGTCCAGACGCTATAATAGACCGCAGTTAGTAGAAGCCTTAAAAGTGGGTGGGTTCGGGGCTGACTTACACATGGTGTAATGTTTAGTTGGAGCATGAAGTTTGTGCTTGTTCGATATTAGCCTTGTTATAAGCCTCGCTAGAATTCACTTTTGAATGCTAACTGGATGTATAGTGTGAGGGTCTGATAAGATATTGATGTAATAAGTTAATATAGTCCTCTTTTAGAATAAAATATCAATGGGTTTGTAGATCTTACCTGTTGTGGCTGTTGTGGTTATTACTGAAGGAAGAAGACAGGACGAAGAATTATCGAGGCTGAGGTTTGAATTACGCGCGAGGCGGAGCTAGTCCTGATTGGGGAAGGCTCCCGAAGGCGAGTTCCTCAAGTGCGAATTAGGTCACGTCACGTGGAGGCAAGTCTTTGCCACACGTGCCGTATATGACTAATTAACATCACTGATTGCTAGTAATCGTATAACATCCGTGATAACATAGACAAAACCTTGACTCGTATTAGATAGCACGGAAAAAGTAAAACGTATATGCCTAAATGAGATCACGTGGAGTTAAAGGATATGAATCATGTGACCTGATACTAGTACCTTCTAGGCTTAGACCAGGATAACCCGAAGTAGTCAAACGTTGACTGAGAAAGCGGCACATACCGATTAGGCGGCAACGAGCCATGGCAGGGTATGGTAACAGCTCTGGGGTTAGAGCATGTGAACGTTGACTCGCGAGCTTTATTCGATAATGGTAGGGACCTTGGGGTAAACAATTTCTGGGCAGCCTATCATTCAAGCACGCTGACCGAGGTTAGGTTCCGTCCGCACTCCTCACACTGCTGCTCCTTCACTGCAGTGATCTAGGACGGCTGTGCTGGGCGAGAAGTCTCTTTCAGCCAGGTTGTCCGACTCATTGCAAGCATTGGCCATGTGGAGAAGATTATCGACTTCACCCTCAAGCCGATAGAGCAACATTCGTTCCTCTTGACTGGCTTTAGCCGGCATACCTCATCCCGGCCCACGTTCGGTGGCACGACTTTGTCAACTACTACGGAGGCAGGCCGTGACCACATCAATGCTACGCGTACCCAACCCAAGGAGGGTAGAGCCGTTAATGCCGGGGCTCTTGCATCGCGAAGGAGCAAGCCATCAATCAGCGATTCCGAGTCTAGCAGCGACGATGACGGATGTTCGAGTGAGGACGAGCAGGGCCGTTCGAGCGAGCAAGCTGGACGAGCAGCGCTTGCTGGCATACAAGAATGAGGGCAAGCCTTGAGACTGGGTCTTCGGCAAGTTCCTAGGTAGGACTCGGCCTGCAATACGCACGCGCTGGAACATGGTCCGACCCAGAGGCGAGTAGGCTTCCTCCCGTAGGTGGACAGGCGGCAGCTCAAGCTCTCTGCCAACATACTTTTAAGTACACATTCAAATAGGCTCAACTAATTTTTGTGGAAGATACTGTACATCACTCGTCTAAAAGAATGAATTGAGCTACTATCTAATTGCTATCCCTTTCTCGCCTTTCCTCGTGTTAGTTTTGACTGCTGTCTCTTGGATATTCCCTGGGTCGCCGCTGAGACCATGGATATCGGATTGCCTGCAACCTTCCGCTTCGGCCTTGATCTGGCTATAGTCTTCAGTGAATCCGTAGAAGCAATCCCGGTCGAGTCTTTAATTTTGCTAGGTTTTGGCGGCTGTATCCGTTTGCTTCTGCGAGGAGGCACGCTAGCAGTCTGGGGGGGTTTTTCAGCAATATCTGGGCCAGATAATAATGGTGCGTCACCGGAGGACACGTCATGAGAGGCGTTCGGCCGTCGCCGAGGTCCAGGCCTTTTCTTTCCGGTGGCTTTTGACACCTTTGATGGATGGACTGGACCAAGAGATATGCTTGCCGCTGGCTGTCCATTTGGTCGTGACGTTTGCCCCGTCATAGGACGGAGAACCCGTTTACCTGTTTTGGGGCGAGGTGAATTCGATGTAGAGGGAGAGCACTCGGCGTCGCTATTCTCTAGTCTGGCAGAATCAACGTCTGCAGGTGGTCCTTGCTGAGACGTACTCATGATGCCAGATGTTTGGTGATGATTTGACGCAATAGGAGAAGGGGACCCAAAAATTCGTCTGGGAAGAGCTTCTCCCGCTTCATGGCTGCCGTTCACAAGCGGGTTCGCTGGAATAGGCGCGGGATCGTCGGCAGCCTCCTCCTCAAGAGGCTCTTCATGCTTCCACAACATCCCAGGCAGCATACCCCATCTTCCGTTCCAAATCCCTCGCTTTGTCCAGGTGTTCTTGACATTTTCGTACGCCCTCGTGTTGATGTCGGCAGCGTCAGCACCTCCCCAATTGGCGGATTCGTCTTGGATTAGCTCACGCTCCTTCGATATCTGATAGATGAACTGATGATACGGACGTGAGGCCTCACGTTCCCGCTTCTGTACAACTCGTCGCTCCGCAATCCGCCGCTTCTCGTCATCGCTCGTCGGCCGTCTCGGTTTCGGCTGTCTCGGTTTCGGCTGCGGCGGCTTCTGAGGCATACCAAAAATACTGAAGGATGGAGGCGGGGACTCTGTTTCTGTGTCCGTCTCTGATTCAGATCCCAGCTCTAGTAGTTCTTCATGCTTCCACCGCCCAATATTCCTATACCGCCCAGCAGCCATTTCATCCCACTCGTCCTTCCAGATGCCTTGCTCGACCCAGCGCTTCTTGACCGTTTCAATAGCCTGTTTCTCTTCGGTGCCCCCGATAGGTATTTTACTCATCTAATTTGTGCGCGGATCTGTATACCAAATCCGCCTCTTCTCTTCATTTCTCTGGGCTTTGAGTTGATTCAGGGGGAGTGAGGCCGATCGCTCCTCTATAAGCTGCCGTCGTCACTGGAATCTTTGCTCCTGCTGCTCCCTACGTCGC
The DNA here is from genome assembly GCA_013054445.1 of Cudoniella acicularis. Classification (NCBI taxonomy): domain Eukaryota; kingdom Fungi; phylum Ascomycota; class Leotiomycetes; order Helotiales; family Helotiaceae; genus Cudoniella; species Cudoniella acicularis. Next base: position 15,452 of record JAAMPI010000331.1, read on the forward strand.
TGTTCGTCGCTGGGAGGCTCAGGACTCGCAGATCGAGTTGTCGTGCCCGATGGGTTCGAGGTATATGGTGGTGGAGAATGGCTAAACCGTATTCTTGAGTGATCGAGTCCTAACGGATCCACCTCCAACCCGTCTAGAGCTTTATGAATCCTTGCCAACCCATCCCCTCGAAGAGCGTCGGTAAACCCAGCTATGGGTGTGTTAATTTTGACGGTACAGGTGAGGTCGCGATATGGAGGGAGGGTCTGCGTGAATGAAAGATGTGTCGGTGAAGAGAAGGTAAACACTAGCTTTGGTTGATGAAAGTCTGAAGATTGTGATAGGAGGTTGTTTTCAAGAAAGGACAATATGAAGGATGAAATCGCCGATTCCATTAACACTGCGTTAAGCGTAAGATGAGGTCGCAGTAGTAGGCGGGTGGTGGCGTGTTGGAATCTATTTTAGCATTAGCGCTTTGGCTCAGAATGCCGCCGGCCCTCGACCCCAGGATCGCCACACCCCCGTTGACAGTCTACCCAGATTATTGGCTGCGGACATTTGATTACAACTAACAATCCTCGAACGACCGACCATGAAACGCCTCGTTCATATACTCAGTTCGCTCGTGACTATAAGACAGATGGCTGGGACTGCACCAAGAAAATCTATTTTGCCTTATGCTTGTCTTCTTCACGTCTGTACAGTATACTTTTAGTCCTCTTCTAACTTTCATCCATTCGCCTTCTCTCATTTCAGCATTTGCTCTATCCTCTGCTCAATATGCCTCGTCCTGAACGTCACCCTCTTGCCTTGTTTTCCCTTAAACCCCATAACCCCCGAGCCTACGGCGTCGTCGCTCATCCAAGCAACAGCTACCTCGTCTCAATATTGCCCGACGCCGACGCCAACAGTGTACTTGTTCTCGACGTCGGTTTCAACATCCGCTCACAGTCGCGCAATACTCTTGCAACACTTGGGCGTAATGGTACCGACATCATAGTGGATGGATCCAGCATCGGAAGAGTGCAGTGCTCCTTCGAGATCGACCTGGATTCCAGAGTCGTTATGCTCTACGACAGGTCGAACGCTCAAACGACTCAAGTCTCTGGTGACAATGCCACGCCGTTCGAGCATGGACGTCTTCGTCGAGTTGTCGTGCAAGACGGGTTCAATACTATAATCGGAATGGGCGGTGGAGGGTGTGACCTTGTTCAGTTCGAGTTGATATGGCATCAAGGTCCTATTGACACGGTGGAGAAGGTCAAGAGCCAAGAAGGCATGCCTTGCGGCGCAGAGGAGAATCCACGCTTCGCTCGAACCGTGGATGAGGCGCCAACCGTCTTACCATCTCAAAGGGTGACGAGAATCCACACGCCAGGAGAGCGGAAGCTGAGGATGAGATACGAGAAAGTGGGACCTCCGCTCGGATCGGGGCAGTTTGGGATCGTATACAAATGCATCGACGCAGACTCAGGGAAGTTTATGGCTGTCAAAATATTGAAACGGCCTTCGGGAAAATCACAAGAAGACTGAAGAGAAGAATTGCATTATACACTAAAGCGTGAAGTGGAAACTCTTTCTGATATCAGCTACGTGAGTTAAGACTTCTACAATCCTCTGATACTTATAAACTAATATAAAATGCTAGCCACACATCGTTGATTATATCGCGTCACAAGGCTGGATTGGACAAGACGTGGAGATATTTATGGGTCTAAAAGAAGGGACCTTGGAGTCATTGGTCGAGAGTGGTGGCGGCCTTCCTACGCCTGTTGCGGACTCCGTCTTCCCGCAAATGCTTTAAGCACTTGACTGTCTTGCATACAACGGCATCGTTCATCGAGATGTGAAGCCAGAGAATATTCTCTACGTGTCGCAACCGGGCGGTCAATATCAATTCCAGCTCGGAGATTTTGGTCTCTGTAACCGCGTTATAGATGTCGTAACCTTTACCGGTAGCCGTATGTATATGGCCCCTGAGATGTTCCGAAAAGGGGGTCAGACGTCCAAGTTAGATATTTGGTCACTCTTCGTCACGATGTTGTGGACGTTGGATGCAGGAGGGTTTCGTCAGAGGTCGAATCAGTTTGAGTCCGTTGAGGATGTCCAAGAGGCGGTTTTACATGCAGCCTCAAATGTCGACTCTGTTTCGAAGATTCAGGAGATGGCAGCCGTCAACCCGAAAGAGCGTGCTTCTGCGGCACAGATGCTTGTCAAGTACTATAATGGAATTGGGCTTATCACTCCACGGAATCAGGTCCCAGCGCTCATCAGCAGTCCTTCCCCCGCAATCACCGCCGCCAGAGCTCCGCCCCCAGCTTCCCCCCTGACAACTCGGACTACACAAACTAGACCGAGACGCTTCCAAAAGAATAGGAATATATTTGCAGCTGCGCAACAAGCCCCTCGCCGGTTACAAGGTCTCCGCCTCAAACCAGACAAGAGCTGAATTTTGATACCTCTGTCGTAACAGGGATTAAACACTCGACAGCTGGGTGGGCACAGCGCAAGGTAGATACCATCTCCTACAAATCCGAAGAGGCGGATAGAAATTCTTAACCAGAAGTTTGCAAGCATCAAAGATGACGACTAAACGAAGCCATGATTTGATGAACTATGTAAAGGTATTATTGCGAGATCCCCAAGACGAAAATCGTGCCTGAGTCGAAAATCGCCTTCTACACGAGGTTTTCAGCCGAGATTTTCAGGTTTTGGAGAGATGGGACTACAGCTCTTAAGCGTCCAATGAGTCACCAGCAACTGAACTTCTGCCTCACCACTTCCCGAAATATCGGTGAGCGGTTTGGGATCGCGGGGAACGGGAGTTTGGAGATGAGAGGCCTGCTGGCAAATATTGGATTTTCGCGACACGCAATAAACCGGTTTAGATAATGGACCAAATCACGTGACTCTATGTAATATTTTCCCACCACAAACATCCTTCCCTCTAGAGTCTAAAGAACGATGTTCTAGTACTTCTTACTCTAAACTCGTTTGAGTCAATAGATGGCCAAGTTCTGGCTAAATAGACGGCCTCAGATGATAGCCGGAGTATATATTAACGAATTGTCAAGGATATACGGGGTCCTTAAACAACAGAGCAGCTCTTCTTGGCCTTAGCGGCTTTAATACGTTATTAACGTCTTCTTCCTTTTATTCTAAACGTTACTAATTAGCGAATCAGAAATTCATACCTAGAAGACTTCGATACTATTTTAAACGGCGAATAGCTTAGTAATAAACGAATAGTCTTTAAGTATATAGTATTTTTAATCTTAAGAGTATTTTAGACAGTTCGTAATAAAGAAAAGATATGTCTATTTCTCGCCGCTGTCCTTAATAAAGATCTACCTCTTCTAGATCCTTCTTACTAATTTTTAGATTAATATTTAAAGTATAGAATAATAGAGGCGTTATCTTATAAAGCTTCTTTTAAAGTAGAAAGCTACGAGTTTAACGAGGAGGTAGGGACGACAAGAGAGATAAATATAGATAATTAAGTAATAATCTTATTAGACTAGATTACTCGATAGAAGAATCGGGTCTTTCGTATTAGATTAGAACATTTTTCTTAAAATTCTTAAGATAGCTTTAGTAGTTATATTATTAAAGGACATTTAACTCGTAATTCTCTATAAATAAAATCCTTTTCTACTTGATTATTGTTTAACGACTTTTCCTTACTATCTAAGGCCTTTTCTCTCGTTAGCTAAACTTTAATATGTTTTAATAAGGTTATTTTAAATAAAAGAAACTAATATAAATACTAATAAAAAGTTTAAAAAGAATAGTAATAATATATCCGGCTTAAATAATATATACTATTATTAAATAAATATATATATATAGCGATATAGCTATCTAGAAAGTGGCTAATACGCTAGTTAGGGGTACCGGTCGCTTAGACAGTATATACTATATAACTAGTAATATAGGATTAATAGGTTAGGATAAAGAAGTTAACCCGGGGGTTCGACTCGCCTCTTTTCTCTAATTCTTTATTTTAGGAATTTTCTACGACCTTATTTATATATTCTTATATCTTATATTATAAATATCGATATAGTCCGGCTATATTCTTAATATATAGCGATATTAAAAGATATAGAGCCCGCTTATAAAATCAGTATAGATATTAGATTAAACCTTTATTATAAATTATAAGGTTTTTCTTATATCTCGCTATTAGATTTCTTTATTAGAAGCCTTAAAAAAGCGGGGCGAATATCTAGAGAACCGTACTAACGGTCGTGTCTATCGAACCTTAAACGAACCGTACCTTTAAGAGTACGTATACTTCTTATACTAGCTAGACTAGTAATCTAAGCTATATCGGAACCCTATACCTTCTTTACTACGACTATTATAATATCTTCTTTTTCTAAAAGATAAATATAACTAAGGCCTTTTATAGACGGCTTATAACTACTTTATTATAGTTATATATATATAATACCGATACTAGAAAACTTAATAGGTCTTACGATAATTCTTTTATTAACCGAATATTATAGATATTTACTTTTTAGAATTCGACGTACGTATTTAATATATTCGGCTTTCTTTAAGAACCCGAAATAGAATTCGTACGCTATACTCTTAACGAGTTTTTATTAGGCGCTACGGCTTCCCTAGCTTAAAACTATCTAGTTTTCTCTTAAATTATCTAACGAAACCTTTTAAATCCTAGAAAAACTAGTATCTTTTAGATCTTTTACGCGTTATTAGACACCGGTAAAGTCCGAATTAGCTAGAGATATTTATTAACCTTTTTTTTTAAAAATATTAAAAAGCTTTTAAAGAGGTTCGAAAAAGAAGAGAGATTCGATAAAGTATATTTAGTTAGCCTTAAACAGAAAAAAGAAAATATTATCGTAGAAAAATAGCTTTTTAAAATTAAGACTATCTAAATTTTCGAAGAAGTTAAGCGAAAGTTCGAGCTTTTTCGATTTTATAATTGTTTAATATATCTCGCCTTTATTAAATAAAAGCGTATTAAGACATTTATAAAGAATAAGCTTCTTAATAATATAGATTTACGACCTTTATAGCTAAATTATAATAACGTTAATAAGATTTAATATCTATACGTATTAGATATTTATATTAATATTTTATTAAATTATTTTTTATTTAATTAATAGTATACGTAGAATAGCTAATAGACTCTTTTATATCGAGAGGTAATCTATAATACTAAAACTCTAAATACTGTTATAGCTCTATAAAGGCACGAGGGCCCTAACGTCACGTAGAGACGTATTTATAAGAAGGTGTTATATTCACGAAGAAACTAAGCTAAGGAGAGAAGAAGAGAGGTGGCCCCCGAAGGGGCCTTATATACAGGAGGTGAGTCTAGCACGGACTAGGACACGTGACAAGGGGGACGCGTCGGGGGACGCGTCAGATAAGGGGGACGCGTCAAGTAAGGGGGACGCGTCAAACTAGGTCTATAACAAATACGGTACGAACTAAATTCTATATTAAATTAATAACTATCTTTTATCTTATAAGCGTATAATATTTAGAAGCACTTACGGATCGATATTCCGAATTCGGTAACGGCTTCGGCTAGGCCGCTCCCGAGTACGCTTTAGCCCTAGCTCTTTACTTATAATAACGAGACTTATATAGCGAGAATAAGATAAGAGATAGAGGTATAACGTTATATAGTTACGTAGTATAAGATATTACGTAAGCCGTTAGTTTAATTATTAATTAAAGTATTAAATAGATCTAAGAAAAATATTATCTATTTAAGAATAAAGTTAAGTACGCCGCTTTATAAAGGATAACTATATAGCTATATAGGTAATAATAATAATAATAATCACGAGTTTTTATATTATTATTCTAAAATACTAAACAGATAAATATAATAATATATTATATAACTTATCGCGTAATAGTCGTAATAAGAGAACGGATACCTCGTTCTATAAGCCTCTTATATATTATAGCGCTAATAGAATCTATAAAAGTAATCTTATATTTATCTTAGTCGAGAAACGGTCCGAGAGTTTAAAGATCTCTCCGGACGCCTCTTATACTATTAATAATTTAGAATTATATTATCTTAGAAATCTAAATCTAATATTAAAAATAAGTAAAATAGGTTTATAAGCGCTTCTTTTATATATAAACCGAGTAAAAAGTAGTTTTAGAAATGCTTTTTCTATATACGAATCGGGGAAAAGTAGTTAAATCGCCGATCCCGTTCTCTTTTCGGCGATAGCGATAAGCGAGCGAGATAAGGGGATAAAACTACCTAACCTAATAATTATTATTCTTTAAATACGAAAAACGTTTAGAATTAGATATTTAACTACGAAAATAATATAATATATCTAAGTACGACGGTTTAGGCTACTAAATTCGACAGGTTTAGTCGCTGTTTTACGTAGCTTTAACTACTCGCTAAACGCTATACCGTAACTCACGTGCCTCGGTTCGCTTAAAAGCGCGCCCCCCCCTAAAAAATGCTAGTTGTCATCCTTAATCACCCCGACCTACTAAAGTATACCTAAAACCCTTAATCTAGGAACCAGAAACGGCTCCCTATTAGTCATGGCAGGCCTTCTCTGTCTCTACCTCGAGGGCTCTCGGGGCTATATAAGTTCTCGTAGTCCCCGCCTACCCTCTACCTCTTATAACTACCACCGAATCTCGTTCGAGCTCTCTTTTCTATACTACTCCCTCCTGCCTCTCCCCCTCCCTCCGTCCTCCTTGTCTCGCTCTCGGCGGCGGGCGTCCTCGCTACTATTAATACCTCCTAGGTCCGATTCTCTCGAAAATAATTTATTACCTCTGTCTCCCCTTTAGAGCCTCTATCGTGATCATGGCCCCCGTAATCTAAATTCTAGCGGAGGACACCCTTAAAACCCTTTAGAATATTCTTAAAAAACGTGCCGATACTAATCGAATATTAAAAGAAAGGGAGAAGAAGACGCTTAGTAGGGAAGATTATCGACGGTTAGAGGTCGATTTAGATAATATATAGTATTTATCGTAAGGAGACGCTAAAAACACTAAGGCTAGTATTTATTATATTAGATAGAGGTTTATAAGATACGATCGTAAAATTTAGGTCTTTAATAATATAATCAGGTTTAGCTAATAAGAGACAGATATTATGATTATAGTAAAGCGGGGTATTAGCGGATAGCTATCCTTAAATAGAATTATAGTAAGGAGAGGATAATGTCGTTTCTTTATTAGATCTACGAGAACTCTCTAGCGAAGAAGCGGAAGAAAGGGAAAAAGAAGTCTATTAATTAGTACTAGCGGGATTTTAAGATACTCTATCGCCGAGTTAACGGTTTCTTCGTAGACCCGGATAATAAAGACGAGGTCGTAAAGGTATAGAAATCCTTTAAAGCTTTATAATATTATACGCTAAATCTATAACCGAAATATATTAACGGTAAACTAAAGACCGACTTTAACCTAGACACTACTACTAAACCTAAGCCGGTAGCCGGACCGGACGACCTACTCCTCTTACTAACCTAGTACTAGGCTCGTGATAAGTCCGTCTATCGTATCGAGGATAACCGGCTAGACGTGGCTATTACGATACTCTTTTAGGCTTATACTAGCGGTCGACTAGTAGAGTTTGTTTATTTATTAAAGGGCAAAGCTAGTTAAGACCCTTTTAGCGACGTAGAAGAAACAAATAAGGCTAAACAGGCCTAATAAAGAGTAAGTAAAGATTATAATAATAAGGACGATATTAACGATGACCTCGATTACGACGATAATAGCGACGCTAGCGATGACCTCGAGTTCGACGATATCTAATTCGACTCGGATATCGACGACCTCTTTAATAATACTAACGATACCGTTAGCGAAGACACCGATAAGGACGCTGATAGCGGTTACGGAACCGAAAAGATAGATATTATTATAATAGAGGATACCGACGATCGCTACGCGGCCGAGCTCGACGAGTTTAGGGAGGCGAGACGGACGTATAAATCACTCTATTACGAGGACATCTGCCTCTAGATAATAAAGAATCCGAAAGAGGGGGAGCGAGATCTCCTAGCGATAGAGGTCTACTTATAGAACTATAAAGGAGTAGATAACAAGCCTAAACCGTACCCTTCCCTTACTAGCGTTTTAGACCTTAGCTAACTTATCCTCGTAAGACAACCTTCCTGTTTAGAGAGAACCCTCTCCCTATCCTCTACCCGATCTCCTATATCTTAACTCGCGCGATCCGCGATAACGCGATCCTCGTCGACGGCTATACGTCCGCCGAGCCCTTCTTCGCTACGGACCTAAGGGCCTAGGGAATAAAAGCGATAAAGGTATATTAGAAACTAGAATAGCTTAAGCGGCCGGTCTTCTAGAAGTCTGTCTAGACCGCTAATAGTTAGGTAAAGTCGAAGACCTAATCGATGACCTATTCGTTCTATATCTTTTATATTAATCGTTTAGGATAAGATATTGGCTTTAAGGACAAAATAACGAGTTATATCTTCCGCCGAGGTATAATAAATACGATCGATAGTATATATCTTATTTGACTTGACCCTATCCGCGATACTAAGAGCTATTATAGGTGTTACCTTAGACGCCGTACGTGACTAGGTTATAAGACACGATCCCTTTACCGGAGTCTTTAACGGGTCATATATTAATCACCGGGTCAGATTTAACGTATAAGACGCCTACCTTAAGAGCGACATCTCTAATAATAGGCTTACCCGGGCCTTTACGTATATAAATATCCGGTATAACCCGGGCGCTCTACGAGATATACCTAACGAGGTAATAGATCTATTATTAGCCGCAGATCTAGATATTACTAACCTCGAGCGCCGAGTCAAAGAACTATATACTAAGATCAAATAGGAATATAAGTTTATTAAGCGGGCCTCGAAAAAGATTAAGATAAAGTACGACGACCTCCGTAAACAACTTATTAATACGACGAAGAACTTAAAAGACGAGATTAAGAAGGCATATAAGAAAGATTATTACTTTCGCGTCTATAATAAAATAATAAAGATATAACTAAAAAGACATTAGAATAAGACTATAGTCGAGGATAAGGTCGAGCCTCTAGTTAAACATTAGCTCGAAGAACGGACGTAACTCTAGCGGATCATCTACGATTTCTCTAAGGGCTTAAGTCTCGAAGCCGTCGTCGCTCGAAAGGTCTCTAATATTAATCTTATAATCGCGCTCGGTTCTCGACAAGAGCTCTAAACTCGCTAGCCGCGGTCGGCTCTAGCCTTAAAAGATCCTCTTAAAGAGTCTCCTGTTCCTATTCTCGGCCCCTTCCTACCGCTAAACAAGTTTCCCCTCGTCTACGAAAAGACCTAATATATATTCTATATTAATAACGAGCGGTTCTTATATAAGCAACGGACGCGTAAATTTCGCCGCGTCTCGTATATAATAGACTATATTAAGAATCTTTATTTACGCGGGTAACTAGTTAATAAGAAGATAATTTACTACTACCCCGTATATAAGGCTAAGAGGTTAGTGCTTAATAACGTAATAAATTTCAAGTATCACGTAACGATAGTCTATAAGATTAACCTTCGAGCCTTCTATAAATAATATTTTTACTCTCGCTCGTCTTTTCCTAGTCTTATAATTCTACGTCTATAGGTAGTCCTATCCCGAGGAAATAGACACGGCTATATATATAAATGTTATAGGTCTTGTTTTCTTTCCCTCGATCTAGGCGCGAGACTCCGCTTCTTATCGATTTCGCTACTCGTCCTCTACTCGTTTTCGCTCGTTATCTATACGTACGAAATCTAATTCTCGCCTTAAAGCCGAATCGTATTTTTAAAGCTTAATCTACTTAGTAGACCTAATAGAGGTATATTAAGGGGTATAAGGTATTATTAATACGGTACTAAAGCGACAGGCGCGTCGGGGCCGCTAATAAAGCCTAAGGATTACTATTCGGAGCTAGTATTATAGACGGGGCGTAAGACGAATACGAGCTTAATATCTTAAGATATTATTTAAAAGAACGAGGGGTAGGTAACTAAATGTCGTGTTTTAGCGAAGACGGGTTTTAATTAAAGATATTACTCGAGAACAGATTAGGTTTAGAAAAAGCGATCGTAATAAGATACTAAACAAGCGCGCTACTACTTCCGAACAATCGACCGTATAGATAGTAAGAGAACGCTATAGTTAAGAATATTAGATATGTCTATTAAGTATAAGATAATTTTATTAGAATTTTTAGATATCGTAAGCTAGTTGACCTTACGGTTTTAATAAACTACGCGATTAGTTAGTTATTTAGTATATATAATATAGAAGAACTAGAAAACATACCGGCGATTATAATACCGAAGCCCTCTCGCGTAACGAGTTAGATTAGTATCTGATCTGACGCGCCGTTGCCTCTTCTAAACCTACTTGTCTACGAAAACCTAACCACCGTATCTAGTAGACGTCGGCTAACAACTACTATACAATCAAGAAGCTCTACTATGACCCGCTACGATCGGGTCGAAGACGGCAGACCCGTAACAATCAGAGACGTCCGCGATAAAATATCGACTCTCGACAAACACCTAGCTAGTTAGTTCGAATCGTAGTACGAGTTCTACTAGGATGTTAACGTAAACTTTACGAAGCGTATCGAAGATATCTATTATAACATCGAAGCTCTTAATTAAAAGGTCGATAAAGGCTTTTAAAATAGTAGTAAAAGAATCGATAGAATACTCGCCGTAACTCGAAACCGCCTAGTAATACGACTATATACGTAGATTATAAAGTATCTTATAAAGGAGAACGAAGTCCCTAAACACTTCCTAAAAACAGTGTCGATGTTTTAGAGTTTATAAGAACAGTCGAATCGTAAGTTAGTACTCCCGTATAGGTATTAAGCTAACGACTAGAACAGTATTTAAACTTATATCACTATTAGAGTCGTATACGTACGCCGATTATATAGCGTAGGCAGAGTTTAACGAATTCGGAGAGCTAGTCGACTAGACTAAGCTTTATACCTATCCCGGGGACGATAGCCTATTTATATATTATGTCGAACAATATCTAGAAAAGGCGTATCGTGCGCTAGTAAATATATTAGGCTTAGAATACGACTTAATCCGTCAGGAAATAGAGAAGGTGCGAAGGTATTTTATAGAGGTATAAGTAAGGGAATCAGGTATATATAAGAGACAGTTTATTAAAGGAGATATACTAAAGAAGAGTTAAAGGGTTACTATATTATATAACTCATCTCTAACAGAAGAGATCTATCGTAGAGAGCCTAGTGACTATAAACAAACGTGTCTGTCTTCGACTCCTTCCGACTAGAAAGGCCTAGATTTATAATACGGAGTACTTAGATATAAAAGGCACTTTATAAATCTAGACGTAATAAGGTAGCGTATTAAAGATTAAATATAGAGAATAAGAAGTATATTTACGTCGAGAATATAATTAATCATAACTTTAGGTTTAAGATATATACGAGTATCTATTATATCCGTTAGGTTTTAATGATTATAAGTCTTATCTCTACGGCGCTTCCTTCGACTATACTTATTCCTACTACTTCTTTACCTAATTAGCCAAATTCAACTAAGCACGTGCGTTATCAGCCTTATGTCTTAGGGGTTCTAAATAGCTTTAAAACGCAATTTTCTCTTATAAATCATATAAAAATTTCTCGTAGAGCTTATACCTACTTTAAGACCTCTAAACGCTCGAAATCTACTAGTATTATATTTCTGATCTCTAGATTTTATAATATATTCCGTAGCCGTATATTACGATACTCTACTCCGTAATCTAATATCTTTATAACTACCCCGCTCGTTTCCGTAGCTAAATCCCGTCCTATAGCTAATATCAAATCCTTACGTGCCTATTCGCTTGCCTATAATAGGAGTAGTATATAAACTATTCTAACTCTAAAGTCAAGAAAGTAAGGACGGACGAGAGAGATCGTTAGCTACTTAAAGTAGTATATAAACTTCTCCTCTAGATCCGTCGGTATTATAATCCGATTAATAATATCCTCCGGAATATTTATAGACCCGTTATCAGCTCTTAAAAGTCTAGCCTATAGATTAAAGGCACTTGGCCGATGCCCTTTTTAGGAGCCGAGTATATCGGGTTATAAAGGCAATAATAAGCCTTCTAAAAGCAAGTGTTTATACGGTCTAGAGGTATTTCGAGCTAGCGATACGTTTCGAAGGAACCTCTAACAACTTCACCTTCGATAACGCTATTCTATAAGAAGTCTTCCGCGCACCTACGACGAACCTTATCGACTACCACTATAAGCGCGGACAAGACTTCACTTTATAGGTCAGAAGCCTAAATCTTATCTTAACTAATATATATAAATACTAAAATTAGGTTATAAGGACATATCTACGATGCCTTTCGAAGCCTTCTATTCTAAATTTGCCTAAGGACGCGTGTTCTAGTTAGTCGTTTACCTTAAAAAACCTACTATACCCTTTACTTTTAATAATACGATACTTAACCGCGTTTAGCCCTTTACTAATAATACTAATATTATTATCGATCTCTATATACCTAGTATAAATGTTATAATAGCGGCTAGAAAGGTCATAAGGGTTACGATATAGAATCTGAGTTTCGAGCTATATTATACGTAAGGGGTTAACTTAGTAGACGATCTAGCTATACGATTCTAGCTCTAGGTAGAGATCGAGAAGCGGGCTAAGCAGGAGTTCGTAATTAAGGTCATAGTTAGGACAGACGAGGTATATAATATATGGCCTGGTTCGCCTCCTGATCGATACTAATAGGGGGCTAGAATGATACGCCGGCCGTACGCGAAGTCATAGATCTGATCTACGAGAAAGTCAACGCTATCGAGATAAGTTACCCTAAGGATAAACGAGAGTGCTATAATAGCCACGAAGACGCTTCTAGCCTAGCTAGATGACTATACGGTGACCTGCCAAACGACTGCCTAGTAAGAAGCAGTAAACAGCTAGCGTCACCTCCTTATATAAAACAACAAGTTAAGAAACGTGGCCTTTAACGGTTAGACTATTCTATTACCCCTCTCGGATATATATTATACTACTCTTTAGATAGGACTATAGAGTAGTGAGATCAAGATTATAGAGAAAGGAACCCCGGCCGAGATTCGTGATAGGAGGAAGAAGAAAGCCTAGTCTATACGGTAATTAAGAAGAAGTATACGAGAGGGTAGGTTCTAAATAGTAGCGTTAGCTTCTTATTATAGATAATTACTATAGACTCGTCGCGTGACCTTAAATATATAGCTTTTACTAGTCAAATCTAAGTCTAAAATCTATTAATAGAATAGATATAGCGTGTTTCTTATTTTTATATATACGTGACACTTACTTACGAAGGCTAACGTCGGGAACAGAGTAATAGCTCCCTAACGCGGCGCGTTAGGCTCTACTTAGGCTCTCTCCTTAGGTATGCTTACCCTTAGCTTAGCTTAAAGTAGTAGCTATTTATATCCGGAGACTAAAACGGAACTAGCGAAAAAAAAAAATTAATCCTAAGTCTATAAGAATTCTAAAAGGAAAAACGCACGATTTATATATTAGAGTGATATAAAGGGTCAGTACTATATGTTTTAGAAAAGATCTGGCTATAGAACCCTAGCCCTAGCCTAGAAATTTGATAGACATCCCCGTACTCTTCGTGCCTGTCTAATACCGTATATAGTAGCTTGATGCTTTAGGCTTTTTAAATCGCCCTTAATAATTTACTCTATCAACTAGATTATTACTATAGTAGTGACCTTCGGTTTTTTATAATCTTAGATACGTTAGCTCGAGAAGTCTTTATTACGACCGTATTATATAGATCGTACTCTTATAGCTATTAAAGCTAATAATTAATAGTGACTATTACGAACTATACTACTTTATAGGTCGGGGAGGGGAACGGGAGAAAGGGGGAGCGACCTTATATAGAGAGGCGATAAGTAATAATTTTCTTTACGGAAGTAATAAAAAGTAATAGAATTCCTATTATTCTTATATATATCTAATACGTATTATAATCAGAACAAAAATAGAGGAATATATCGCCGCCTACTCTTCCTCGGATTTATTATCTTCCTCTTTAATATACTCGTTAATATCTTTATTATCCTTATTAATATCCTCTTTAATATCCTTATCTTCGATATCGCTATCTCGAAACTTATCGCGTTCGGCATATTTATACTTTATATCCTTATCAGAGCCTTCACTATCCTCTGCTACCTACGATAAGCTCTTATCGTTATCTATATTTTCACTATTATTATCTATAGAACTCTTAAGCTCCCGCTTTTTATAGCCTACCTATAGGTCGATCGTCGAAAGATTCGACTTATCTATATTAGCGGTTATAAGCTAAAGACCTAGGCTAGTTAGGCAGAACTAATTAGACCTTATAGAGAACTTACCTTCGAGACCAAGCCCTACTTAGAATAGTAGTATCATAAGATTAATTAGACAATCTCTATTAAATTTATTATAGTTATACGAGAGGCGCCCTTTTCTTTCCTATTCCCGCTTCTCGTTATAAAGGTTATTCTACTCGAAAAGGACGTCTCTATCTACGGGTATAAATTCGAGGTCGCCTCGGTCAAGTCGGCCTTATAATAGCTTATTAATACTATACCACGAATAATTCCGTCCTTCTATAGCTCCTTATAGCTCTAAGAAAACCTATTGCTCTAATAATGCTTCTATCCGCAAAACCGTTTGTTTAGACTAGGCGTAAGCGTCGTTATAGTATAGTTCGCCTTAGAGAGGGGTTTTAGAAGCTATAAAAGTTAAAACTAGCTCTTAGGCGGTAGATAGAGAGACTACTAAAAGTCAGATCGGGGACTTATTATCGACTATACTATTATATAGAGAGGTTCCGTATAGAAGAAACAGGCCCCCTATATTTAGGAGGTCTTCTAGATAATCTCCTCTAGAGTAATAGATAATCTAAGCTAATAAGCGAGGAGATCATCTAGGAAATCATCTAAAAATCAAGGGGATTATTTACGACAACTATTATATTTTAATATGCCTAAAGGTAAACCGAATATAAAATTTAACCGCTTTCTAATCTAGTCTAATATATCTTCTCGATAATAAAATAACGATATATCTTAACCGTTAAAAGGGTAGTATATAATACTAATAAGCTAGTAGATCTACTATATATTATAATAAGATATAATCAATTAATCTACGACGCTATTACTAATATACTCGTAATCGTATGATTTATATGACTATACCCTCGATAAACTATCCCTATTAATATTATATAAATCTCTACGTGACTTTTCGAAGGCGAACCGAATCCGCGAGATTAATCTCCTTAGAGATATAATAAGTCTTAAGAAATAATATTAGCCTAATTAGCTACTCTATTAGTATTTAAGGGTTAATAGCCTCTTATATTTATTAAGGTCTCTAAAGACCCTAATAAGGTATAAGAGAGAAAACTAAGAGTATCCTTAGACTACTTTTCGTTATTAGATATAAAGTGATAACGCGAAAGTATTATTTCTTCTATAAGTTTAGCTAGTATCGGGAAATCTAGGAGAACCTAGGACACTTTTAAGCTCTCTTATAGGTGATCGTATTAAAGCTCTTAAAGATCTAGGACTAAGTAAAACGTATTAGGTTTATTATATTAAAGTATTAAGATAAATTTATTAAGTTTTATCTCTTCGTCTAAAGATAGTCTAATATTTACTCTTAAAATATTTCTATAAGAGAACTTTAGCGAAGAGATATAAGCTATCCTTTTAAGAACCTACGACTATAAGTTATAATATCTTTATAAAAGGAGATAGCTTATACCTCCGCGATTATTATAGCTATCTCCTACTCCTCTATATCGTATTTCTAGACCTCTAATTAGGATAAAGAGATATTAAGATATTCTATAACTATAAAGATCTTATTATCGTTATAATAGAGGTTATAAACAGTGGTAATATTAGGACTTTAAATTCTAAAAAGAAGACGAGACTGTTCTAGAGCGTCAGAACTATAATATTATCGAATATTAACAAGCTTAAAGTATAAAGCTTTCCGTATTACGACTATGTCTTGTCTAAGGCAACGAACGTAGTTATAGTCGCCCCGCGGATCCCTAAACAAGATTCTTAGTATTCTATTGACCGTTATAAGGGAAGCCGGCTCTACTCTTCTTAAATAGACGTCGCTAGTAGATTTTGATATCTCCGGAAGAGACATAGGAACTCTAGTATTGATTCTTTTTAGGCGATATAATATTATAAATTGGCTTATCTTATATTATAGATAAGATTAAAATTCTTCTTTAGATATTATAAGACAGCTTTTCTAGATAAGACAAAGAGAACAAGAGTTCTATAAACGAGTAATCTTATAGCCAAGATCTAACAGATAGTCAACTCCTAACTACCTAAAATCATAGCTATCACTTTTAAATAATTAGAGACCTCTAAATCAACTAGATAATGACTCTTTAGGCGTAAAAATCGTGACCTTTATTAACCCCTGCCTTATTAGGGAGGGAGGTTATCTAGCGTATATTATAGATCATCGGTAATAGATTTAGCTATCGGGAAGTTAATAGTATTATATTAAACTACGAGTCGGAACTATTAAGAAGTAGATAGCGGTAGGTCGGGTAATATAAAACCCCTAGTAAGAAATGGTAAGGCGATGCTTTCGAAGAAGTAAGGCGAATAGAGTATGTACGGCTCCGGCACGGAATAGAGTTTAAAGCCTCGTTATTTATAACTATAACGCGGCTGTTTATATATAGTAACGCGCAACTACTATTAGCCGAAACCACTTTAACCACGCGTTTTTACGCGTTTCTAGGCTAATTTAAAGTATAACACACACTATAATAAATATATAATATATATAAATATATATTATTTTAATATAAAAAACAATAATATATACTTAGAAAATCAATAAAATAAAAAGCGCTTATGTTCTAAGNTAGTTTATTTAACTAAAGTCGTNAAAACCTAAATTTATATANAAAAANGGCAAAAAATTGTCAAAAAAAATCATAATTCTAATTTCAAAGATATTTTCTAGGAGCATTTTCAGATTTTATGTTTAGAAATTAGGATGCATTAAAACTATAGCTTCTAAATTATCTTATTATCAAATATAGGATTTATAATATTTATGGTTATATACTTATATACTCTTCTAAAAGGTGAAAAATAGCTGTTTTTAGTGGGGTTTTAGAAATCGGCTAACAGCAGTTGCGTAGTACTGTAGCCACCAAGGAAAAGTTAGAAGCAAAACCGGCCACCCAGTCAACGCTAGTGCAATGCTCGACAAGGAGAGCAAGCTCAAGATTCTGCAAGAAGAGGTGTGCTAGAATGCTCGGAAGCTCCTCGACAAAACCCAACATGCGAATACGACTATTCGAACCCGATTTGGGATCCTTATTGTGAAAGTGCGCTGCATCAACAGTGCAAATACAAGGGAATGGAAGAATGGGGTAGTGCTTCGAAAGCGGCGGCGATTAAATGGCTCGAAACGGGATCGTTGGAATATGAAGATCTTGCTCCAATTTGCCCTTAAGCATATGTGTGCGAAACGAGGGCTCGACACAAAAGGCGTGGGTGCTTCTCAGAAAATCAAGCTAATTGCATGACTCCGAGAAGATGATGATAGATCCGCCACCTCGTCCCAATGAGGCAAAAGTAAAAAGGGGCTACTAAAGGGGGCAAAGTAAACAAGCGACGTCATTCCTTGCAACGCGACGCGACTCAAAATCCAAACAACACCATCACGAATTTAACGTCACTTCGCAAGCCAACAACATCACCAACTGCAAAATTCCTCGATGCATAATCTCTGCGACTAAATTCAATTTCGAATTCGACATGCCCCGAGCAAAACGCCCTCTCGCAGAACTTGACCCGAACGCGTCGCGCGCTGCACCGAAAGCAAAACACTCGAAGCCCAATCTGCCGATCGAGCGAACAGAAGATGGTGGCACAAATGATATCAAGTCGAAAACTAAAGCAGAACTGGTTGAGATGCTTCAGGAACGAGGGTTGCGACATACAGGTACAAAGTTTGAGCTTTTGAAGCGTTTGGAGGATCACAGAGAAGAGATGGAAAAGCTGGCGGAAAAGTGCAAGTCCAAGCAACAAACCGTCGACAATAATTACGTTAATTACCACATGAAGGACAATAGCAAACTGCGGACTCTGCTGCGCGACCGCCAGTTACCGGAATATGGCACACGGGAAGAAATGATCCAAAGACTTGAGAGGGTTCCAGTGAGCTATGAACGATTCTCTTCTGGTGAAATTACGGAGATGTTAAAAGGCCGGGGATTGAGGTTTGCTGGCTCCGGGTCGAGAGATATAAAGATGGCTCGGTTGAAGTTGAACGACGAGATGAATAGCGATTCCGGAAACAGTGCAGAGCAAGGGATGTATGGCAGATTGACGGCGTATGAATCATTCGAAGACCTTGACATTACCGACCCCAAGCAGATCAAATCGAACACTCACACCAAGTATGCAAGTTGGGCCTCTGATCGTCTCATCAAGCTCTTGAAGGAGAGGAGGCTTTCGCTTGCCGGTAATAAGGCACAACACATCGAGAAACTGCGAGACTACGACGCGAAGGCGTTGTCGAAGAAACGGAAGAGCCTTTTCGCCGAGCGCATCAGATTGAGAGCTGAATTGGAAGAGAGGGTTGGCCATCCCGTTGACTTGAACGAATTCAAAAAAGAGACAAGGGACCAAAGCCGGCGAGACGATGAAATACTCAAGAAGGTGGCAGAGTCAGCAAAGGCTGCCTTTCCGAGGTGTGAATACAACTGGAAAGATTCGCATTGGGCTTCGAGAACAGAACGAGAGTTACGTGAGATCTGTGAACGAAGAGGAATGGAAGTATGGGGAACAAAAGCGACGTATCTCAAGTGGCTCGACACCGGTTCGGTTGATTACGAGGACCTTTCAGTCTCATCTCTGGAACAGGTGTGTATGAAAAGGGAGATACGCACAAAGAGCTCTGACAAGAAGGTTGATCTCATCCGAAGACTTAGAGAGGCTGATGAGAGTGAGGAAGCGGAGGGAAGTTGAAGATGATATATCATCGTTGGATGTCACTGCCACTTTTGCAACTGTCATCTCCCCCGAAGAAACATTGCGATTGTCGAAATTATGCGTTTCAAGGAAATGAGAATGATAAGATAACCATTATACTTTCTTTTCAATTCATTTCTAATCTTTCCTTTCCTTTTCTTCCTCTACCCTCTCCTCCTACCTTTTCCCCTTACCTTGTCTTTCTGCTTTCTTGTCCTATTTTACTCTCGCCTTTTCCCCCAAGTCCTATCCAACTTCTATATTCTTTGACTCCTAGTTCCTAGGTCACGAGTTCTTCGGATTTCCTATATATACGAGCCTTTGTGAGGTCTAAGCTTAAACCTTATGTTAAATGATTTGGATTATCTCCTTTTTGACCCCTTTGAAATAGCCATTTCTCTCCGTTAATGTCTCGTGCTGAAATATCACTTCAAAGCTTACATAACGGACCATGCTCAAACCTACTCGACGGAAGTGATCGCTATCTCCTGTCTTATGCAGCAAAAGGCAAATTATCTCACCAGAGGAGTCCTTATACGCTGGCACTAGCCACATAGAACTATGTCCGCTGTGAAAGTCTTCAAAGTCGTCCTTTGGACTGTCGAGATGCACATTTGGGTGCACCTTTTCATCTGTTCCATATCTTTCTCCAGTCAAAGCCCACGTATATATATCTTCTTGACCATCCGCTGTTCTGCGTGCCTTTCTGTCTATTACTATTGGTAGTCTTTGGCATTCCAGTTTGATGAATCCGCCCTCTTTGACAAGACCAAATTGGCTGTTGTCAACCTGCGGCTGTGGCTGGACCTCAAGTTGTGTGATAGTGATCAAAAGGTCTTTTTCTTCTTTCGTGTCGCCGCAACGAATACCCTGTGGCGCGTCGATTGCGGCCCATGAGAATGTAGGTGCGCGATAACATTTTGGTCGTCTTGATGGATATAAGAACTTGCCATTCTTGTATTGAGTTTCGACACACCATAGAAGCTGGCTGGCGAAGTACTTATTTCTCCACATACCAGCAATGTAAGGGGCCCCAATCTGAGTGGCCATTTCCTCAGCGATTCCAGCAAGGGCAATGAGTTTATCTCTTGGATTCGTCAAGTTGGTTAAGGAGTACCTTTCGATAATTCTCTTCCAGTTGTCGTGAGCTTTGGAAGCGACGTCTGCTTCATCGCCTGAAAAATCCTTGGGCCCATACTCCACCGCTACCAAACTTTTCAGTCGAACTCTGTCCCTTATGACACCAGACGTGAGCTCGAGACTCTCAATCCCGGCAGAAGCACTCTCGGAAGCGTCGAGCTCGCGGCACTCCCAAGCAATCTGATCTTCACAGAAATGAAGCACCCTAGGTGAAAGCAATCTCTCCTGCAACACCCAGGCTCGCGTATTAACAGGAGCAGCGTCAACTTTCCTGGCCCAAAGTGAAGGATCTGTAATACTGCAACGTTGAATGAGTGCTGCATTTCCTCTGGGACCTTCCCCTTTCTTCACTCTCAGCATATCTTCGGTGTTGAAATTAACATCCTCTTCCCAAAGGTGCTGGGGATCCCTCTCGGTGTAAAGGCCATGCGAACCATCTTTTGCGGCAGTCGCAGATATGTTGCAGTAGGAATTCCTGTACACCTGGTACATCTGTGTTGACTCATGCAGCCAATCTGCCTCGTCTTTTTGTATAATGCAGAGAGAGTCTATCCAGATGTACCTTACACCCGCTAGTCTGTGGGCGAAATGAATCGCGTCTTTAAAAGTTTTGGGAAGCTCTTTCAAGGGTATACCGTTCTTTTGGAAGATATGGAGATTGTTTGCTACAAGGCAAAAGGGGTTTGCGTTCTTGCCCCAGCAATGGCTTAAGGTAACATAATGTCCTTGTGGTTTTATTAAATTCTGCTCATTGCGGTGAGTGGCATTTCTCGTAACAATCAGTTTCACGGTGGGAGAATCAGCGTCGTAAGAGTCGCCAGGTCGAAGCTCGATAAGACGCGTTGGAAAATATGGGGGGTTGGGTTCTACATCGATGACTCCTTTAGTTGGTGGTAATTGACTCGATCCACCAGGGCAATATTTATGATCTAGCCCCCGACACTTCTCGATCCAGGAGTTGGCCAAGTTGAGAACTTCCGGTGAGTCGAGACTGTGAGACTGGGCGGTATACATGAAAGTCTCGGACTTGTTGGCTTTTTTTTTATGTCAGCGGAGAGACGTATGATACGGTAAGAAGTGCCGCTCACCCATGCGTCGAAGCAGCAGCGTTCCGATACAATTCTTGACGGTCGAGGCTCTACTCAGCGTAAAGTCCAGACGATAAGCATCTTGCCGATTTTTCATTATAGAAATGTGCGCGCTAACAAAAGCTCCCTTCTCACGAGAATAAAGAGACGACAGCTGTTTTCTCGATTCGATTCAGCCTCGTCCCAGGTCGGGTCTGAGGTTTTCAAACCTTTAGACTATTATCGGTTATGGGCATATTCATGATGTCTTCCCATATGCGGCGGCATATACAACATGCCATGTCGGCTGATTGCTTGAGACTGCCTAGAGTTGCTTGGTGGTCGAAGATCAGGTCAAATGATCCTCTGTATCGTCGTCCGACTTGGCCCCGGAGTATGCCAAAGCAGATGTTGCAGATCATTTTGAGGGGTATGTGAAGTGGGGTGGGCAGAGCCGCTAAGTTGAATGCAGTAGGAAGAGAACTTGTGCAGACGTTTGGTTTTTCGGCTTTTTTGATCTGCTTTTTGGGCTGCGGACAGGCTTATGGTTATTATTAGCCGAACTTGATTGAGTCAGAACGATGCATTTATCCGGCCAGTACCAACCAAGCCTAGGAAGAAGCAATACTTTAAGCATATCGCTTGTTAATCCTGTCGCGTAGATTATAAGGACCGGCATAATCGCAAGGCGTGTATCTAGGGAAGACCAATTAAAAGAAGTCATAGTGCAGAATATGGTATCTAATAGAAGAATTATAAGCAATCAAGTTATAAATCTATTCTAAATATTAAAATTTGTTTTATATTAAAGAAAAAAGCTAAATGATTAATAATAATTTTATTTCTGCTGGGGTTTATATCATTCTTATTATATAGAAGCAAATTAATGCTTCTTTTTAATAGTAGTTTAAGAAATATATTCTATATATTTTATAATATTTCTATCTTTATAGATATAACAGGCAATTATAACTTTTAAGGATAAATCTATAAATTCTTTTCAGAGGTCGGAAGGATATTATCCCACGCATTATAAATTAAAAGGTCACTTTAAAGCATCAAGCCACTATAAAATAAGCTGGCGTAGGATATTTAGGTACACTACCTCTTACTAAATTCTCATGCATGTCTACATGTTCCAGGTAAAGTTATTATTCTCAGTCATTTATTACCTTGAAGCGTTTTTGCACCTTTTCGCTAAGAAGTCAACTGATGGGATATGCAAGAAGTCATTACAAATTCTGGAATCCCCTGTGCACTGGTAGAAACATCGTCATTATCAAAATTATCTGTTTCAAGAAGATGAAATTGATAAGATAACCCGATGTTTCATTTATCAAAACTTCCCGAGGTGGGTACACTTAATTGGAACGGGATTTGTTACGTTACACAGAGTAGGGTCATCAGGCTCGTGAGGCTGACATCGTACACTCATCCACTGTCAACATTGATCCCCACATCACGACTTCAAGCTTAGAGCCAGAACCAAATGGCTTCGCCGGACTCGAAACCGCTGAGGCTGCTGTCTCTAGGTATGTCA
Organism: Cudoniella acicularis; assembly: GCA_013054445.1. Taxonomy (NCBI): domain Eukaryota; kingdom Fungi; phylum Ascomycota; class Leotiomycetes; order Helotiales; family Helotiaceae; genus Cudoniella; species Cudoniella acicularis. Next base: position 38,259 of record JAAMPI010000331.1, read on the forward strand.
AAAGCGCAGCTCACCTTCATGCTGGAAGAGGCGTTTACAGCGGCGTGTTAGATGGTGGGGGCGTGCGAGGACTATCCATCCTCACCATCCTCAAACATCTGATGAAGAGGGTAAAGAAAGACAACCCGCCAAAGCCCTGTTAGTATTTCGACCTGGTTGGCGACACTAGCACCAGCGGGTAAGCTCTACCGTTCATGTGCGTATACATCAAAATAACGGAGGCTACTGCGCAGACTCATCGCGATCATGCTCGGTCGACTCCGCATGGATATCGATACGTGTATTAAACACTACCTTGCGCTCTCATCCCAAGTCTTTCGTCCAAAGCGTGCAAAATTGGACTTCCTGAGACGGCTAACTGACTTCTACCACGCTGATAGAGCATATAACAGGCCATCTCACATGGGAATGTTCTCACAGCATTTTCCATTTCCGTCTTTGGGCCTGAGCTGCTGCTGCTTTAGCCTAAGCTATGAATGAACAAGCTTAAACCGAGGGTGAGCATTCCTAAGCACGGCCTGAGCACACGCTAAGTCAGCCTGAGTGTGCACGAGGAGGCCCATTTTGGTACCCAAGGGGCTTGTTTTAGCTCCCTTAAGGCTCGGATATAGTTTCCTCGTCTTGTCTCTACGGGCGGATCCCATTTTGGCCTTAATAGGGATCAGAGAAAATACCTGTTTCGACAAATGCTGCAGCCGGCTAAATCGGACAATTGGGGTGCAGCCATTGCAACACCGATGGTAATGACTCACACAACAATATAAAAACCTACTTTTTCCCCATAGCAACTAAACGCTTCTCATCAAAATTTGGCAAAATGCATCCCTCATTGCAACTTGACGAGATTCAGCGCTTGATCTTCAAATCCCTCGGGCCTCGTGATCTTGCTCGACTCGCCCAAACTTGCAAAGCATTCTTTCACATTGCGACCGATGAACTATGGAAAACAATAAACTCTTTCTCACCGTTTTTATCCTGCCTCCCACCAGATTTCCAATATCGATGTCGAAAACTTTAAGTCCAAGAGCTTCAGCGCTATGACTTTTACGTCCCCAAGGTCCGGAATTTGTTCTTAGAAAGTAGAGCCGTGATGGTTCTACCCCCACCATTCCGGTCTAAGCCCAAGAGAAAGGCGAGCAAGCATAATCCCGAGAAAGCATGGGAAGAGCTTTGGGAAGAAATAGCAAAGCTACGACCAATGTCAGAATTATTATCAAATCTTCGACGTCTTCGCATCTCTAATGTGGAGGAAAGACTCCTCGTCCCGCTCATTGGAATATCTGGCTCAAATCTGACTCAGATACACATCCAATTCATCCAAAACAGACAAACCCAAAGCGTTACACTCAAAGTCTTGGATGGAATACAACATACTCCCAAATTGGAATCCCTATTCGTGCGAGATAACGAGGCCCATCTGGTAGACTTAATCCGACAGTCACCCCTTAAACATTTATGACTCGACCCTCGAATCCGTTGCCATAAGCCACAATATAACCAATCTCCCCTTCGACATGAAATTCTCCGGAAATCCACGTTGAAAAATCTAACTCTTGGGCTCACCCGAAACTGGTATACCCCCGAAATCACGGCTTTGAACAGTAAATATTTACCTGCGCTCAAAAAGCTTTGGTTGAATTTAACTGTATTCGATCCAAGACAATGCGAGCAGTAATGTGTCAATATAACTGCTAATAGTTGGACTTGTCGGAGCGATAAACTTCCATATAACCCCAACTTACATCGCGCAACTAATTGTGGGAGACGGTCTCCAACCATCTTTTTTAAAGGACTCGATAATCCAGATCTAAGTCTTCTGAATATCAAATTTCCATTCGAGGTTACTGGGAGAAAGTTCCTAGACGTTGTGTCTGCAGCAAACAATAGCTGCCGGCTTGGGAACTTGACTGAATTGGCTCTGGCGGGTGGAGGGTGGTTTCCCCACCGCCGGGAATGTAGGCATCAACCCCGCCCACAGATACGACCGGCAGACTTAAGAACGGGCTTGAAGATGCTCCTACCACTTCCACAGCTGAGAATCCTTCGATTGAGCGTAGCACCCAACTTCCTGGATATTCTAGACCTCAAACTATACCGATCTATCACCGCTGGACTTCCCGCTCTAGAGGAGCTGTCGCTCGGTCATGCAGAGTTCTATGCAAATTATTCAAGATACGAGCAAGGAGCTTTTTATGAGAGGGTATCTTTACATCATCTTGCTGCTTTTTGTAGCATGCTTCCGAATATCAAGGAGGTTAGCATAGGAACTATTGACGGCTTGACTCTGGAGAAACGTCCTCGCACAAAATGGGCTTGTGTCGGCGTTGAATCACTGAGGATTTCACATCACGCTGATATTTACCAGGGGGTAAATTTAGGCTTATTGTGTCTCGGCTTGGAAATATACTTTCCAAATTCTGGTCTAGCCAAACACCCGTTATATCGGCGGGAGTATATGTTTAACAGGGCAAATTAGTGTTAAACCCAATTTTTAATTTTAGTTCTATTGCAAGTTTTCGGTGTAGTATATAGTTATTGAGTTTTTAAGTGGATATCAAAGCCTATGTTATACCGATAGATGGCAGGTCGTATAGAGGCCCCAAGTTGCTCTGTGCCTAGGAGCCATGATTTTCCTAGGAGCATTGTCCTGGAACCCTATCCCCCTAAAAGCTTTCACCTAGTAGCCATACGACCATAGAGCAGGGAGTCTCTAGGAGCGTTCTCTCTAGGAGTATTGTCTCTAAGAGTATGGTGTAATAAACGATCACGACGCCCAAGCGGCCCCCCTACCGGTCTCTGCCGATTCCAAAGCTATAATTAAAATGAGGTAAGAGAGCCGGATCCAGCACCCCGAGCTAGACCAAGAATGGATTTTTAGGGACGACTGTCTAGGGATGAGTTCTGGCTAGCAGAGGTTATGAATGTACAGTAGTGACAGATTTGGAACCCCTGGCCTGGGGAATTTTTGGGCCCCTCGTTAAAAATTGACGATTTCTAGTGAGATGGGTAAACAGGGTGAGCTAGCCCCGAGCTGTGCCTGAGCCGGCCTGAGCAAAGGCGGCGCTGGCCACGTGAGCGAAAGCATAGGCATTCCCGTGGTATAACATCAAGGAACTGACGGAGAAGATCAAAGACGTCGTAGAGTCTACCGACGGCGACCCTGAAGCCAAGTTGCTAGACTCTGAAGACCAATGTAAAGTATAAGTATAGCATAACCGTGTTTCTGCTCAACCACAGTATTTCAAGTTTAGGTCTGGATTTAACAAACGGTGTCTAGGTTCGTGTGCGTTTTCACTCGCGCGTTGAATACACCAGTCCTGTTTCGATCCTACATACACGAAACAAAGGTCCAACGTATTTCAGCCTCCGATTGTGCTATCTGGGAGGCTCCTCGGGCGACCTCTGCAGCTGCTACGTTCTTCGATGCCATTAAAATTGGAAATCAAACCTATATTGACGGAGCAACCGGCCACAACAATCCCATTGATGCAGTGCTTGATGAAGCGGAGTCTATCTGACCAGAGGCATTGTTAAACCTCCAGTGTATTGTGAAAATCGGGGAAGGGATGCCTAAATTGAAGAACTTTGGGGAGAACCTCGAGGAGGCGCTCAAGGATATCGCCACCGAGACTGAGACAACGCAGGAAAGGTTTTACAAGGAATTTGAGAGAAGAGGTTTGGCGGATCATTATTTTCGCTTTAACGTTCAGCACGGCTTAGATGATGTTGGTCTGCAAGAACATCTGAAGGTTGACGTCATTGAGGCTGCGATGGAACGTTACTTGGAACTTCCTGAAGTTGAGAAGAACGTCAAAGCACTCCTTAATAGCAAAGCTTCGGGCAATGGTATGTGATAGGTTTCTTTTAAGATTATAATGCATTGAAACGGTTCACATTACCGGTACTTATTCTGAGCGTGTCTCTGACGACGTCAGCGTTGATTGACTGAGAAACGATGAATCGACATCTGCATTGGTTGAAGTTTACTGATTCCTCTGTCTATCACGAAATGACTGTAAAAAACGAACGAAGAACACCGGGCAGTGGTTCCCGAACGACAAATTCGACTGGTGGAAAGCTACACCACGATCACTTCTATGGTTTCAAGGGAAAGGTGTGTTCATCCTCTCAAGATCAACAGGTCCCCGGAGGCGCAGTTCACAAAGTCTGTTCTAATCAGTTCGAGTAGCCGGCAGTGGCAAAACTATTCTCAGGTACGTAATACATCCATTATCACTATTTTTCGTTTGTAATGCTAATTTCATATAAGTTCAACCGTAATCGACGAGATCGAAAGACTCAACCTTGGAAGATTGGCGTTCTTCTACTTCTCCTACAGCTCACCGGAGATTCAGGACAATAAGAATTTACTCTCCTCTCTCCTAACTCAGTTAGTTCAATCCCTGGTCAAAGAAGACCAAACAAAGCCCGGCCGTTACTTTCTTCCATTAGCTTTCCAAGCCTTATACAAAAGTCATCAACCTCGGAAAATATCCAAGACTGAAGTGTTATATCAGACACTTTTGGAAGTTTTGTCACAGTGTGGCGAAACTTATATTGTGATTGACGCTCTCGATGAATGTCCACTCAAGACAGAGCGGCGGGGAGTCCTTCAATATTTGGCTGATCTCTCAAGGCAGGTGCCAGATACAACACACATCTTTATTGCAAGCAGGGACGAGATGGACATCAATCAGGCCATTAACAAGATCTCGGAGGGGAAAGCCGTCGTCCCTATTAGGAAC
>JAAMPI010000332.1:0-42998 GCA_013054445.1 Cudoniella acicularis
GCTGCATTTGTCATCCCTGTCCCTCTTAACTTCCAGTTCTCCGTCTCTCTATTCACTATAAACAAAAACTCCGATATAAATTTCTGGAATATAGTTGGTTTCCTTTACAATAGTGGTTTAGGGGCAGTTGGATACAGCTGTGATTTGCTGGCTGAAGGCTGTCAATAAAGGAGCGGAAAAGTTTGTGAATATTTGCCGTCACTTTTGTATATACGCTATATTACCATGAAATTGATGCTTGGTAGAATACCTGCGCCAGCATGCCTAATGAACTATTGTTGGCTTACCTGTCAGTGTCCAATTTTGGCTCTTGTTTAGATCAGGATCCCTAACATGATATATGACGGCGGGCCATTTTTGGAAATTAGAAGGAAGGAAACTATACGAGGCGGAAAGAATTGTAAATTGGGTTAGACAGGGTTACGTCCTCCACGCATGCATCAACTTAGGTGTGGTGGAGAGAATCTATAGCTTAAATAATACGTTTTGTATAGGAAGAAGTCGAGGCGTGCTTAGAGTCGAAGGCCCACCACACGCAGCATGGCTTATACCAAACATCATCGCAATTGAAGTGGTTTGCGCCCGCTGAAGGAGGCTTATAACTGCTCATCTGGCACACCGGGCATCATAAGAGAGGCGCAGAGGATTAATACCAGATTCTGAAGAACCGTTTACTAAGGCTGAGTACACGAGTAGGGCGTTGAAAGTACAGCATGGCCTCGCTGAGCGAATTGGCTTCAAACCTAGACCGACGTGGAGACCCATGAGTCGCCAGCCACCTTGTCAGCTAACATCTCATCATTTACTCTCGACCTCTCATCAGGGCGTTCAGCGTCAGCCTCAAAGTTATACCTGGGCACTCTTCCTACGCCCAAGCTTCTGCCTAGCAAATTGCTAGAGACACAAATCTTGACGTGCTACATATATCAGTCGCCTCTTCATCCCGGTCCAGGTGGTTTACCTCAATTCTTCACCACCATCTGACCTTGACTTTTTCGTTAGCTCCTCGAGCCTCTGACTCACGGAACCCATTCACAACGCAGCTTGGGAGCAATTCTTACACTCTCCGCTTTGACGATGGAGACCCTTGCAGTTCAGACGCCCGCAGCCTTCAGCAGAAGTTCAGATGGCTACTGGTTTCAACCGCAGAATCCATCATATCTAGTCGGCTCAGTATTGGCGCAGCAGTGCCCAAAATATATAGGACGACAACTTAATTCAGTATCTATAGACTTCCAAACAAACACGAACTCTCTCACGACGACTAAAGGACTTCTTTCACCCTACGACAACAACCTCTCTCTATTCCTCACCTCCACGGGTTCGTCCGGTATTCAACCACTCTCATTCCCGCCTACGAAACAATCTCCCAACACGTCCCCTGCGCCTTCGAATCGTATCTCTCCCCTATCTACATACAGTCACTCGAATATAGGACAACAAAACGACCGACCATTCAAGTATGACCAATGTCCGCAATCCTTTAACCGCAACCACGATCTCAATCGGCATAAACGGATCCACTTGGCAGTGAAACCTTTCCCCTGCGGGCATTACGAGAAGAACTTTTCAAGGAAAGATGCATTAAAGGTTCGTTCTTCATTCGATCTGATTCGCAGATTAGAGCAGGAGATAGCTGATTGACCGAACAGAGACATGTCCTCGTGAAAGGGTGCGGGAAGACTACAATTGATAAATCGGAGGCGATCGTCAATTTGGCAGAGGGTAAGCCGAAGATAGAGGAGATTTAATTCTCTCCTCCTTCATAGGTAGGCGCAAGTGTTGTGGTGTGGGTTACCATAGGGGGGGGTAGGCGGCATGGATAGAGTTTCGGCGCAGAAGAGGGGTGTTTAGGAGGTTATAACATTATTGAATTTTGCGATGGATATGGAGTTGGTCTTTGGACTTTCATTCTCTTCTTTAGCTTTGTCCTTTGCTCAAGGTCTGTTAGATAGCTTTACAGGAACCTGTTGTGGAGTGCTTGCCTTGATTATACGATGACATATGCCTAAATCCACCCATCGGCAAGTAGGACCAACATTACCTTCCCAGATAGGTGCTTGGAAACTCCCTTCAAGGAATCAACCGAGCCATAAAATCATCCACTTGCTGCTGCCTGCCACCACACGAGCTGTGCGGGGCAGGCAGTATCATTTCGGTACCGTGTGTTCTCGATATGATATCGCTGATCACTGATACGGGTCGAGCAGCGGATGTGACTTGATTGTTGGTGTGATATTGTCCGTCGACACGTTGGGGTTCCAGGGGCTCAAGGGTGGGTGTTTGTTGAAGAGACAGGCCACGGATCGCATGCAAGTCGTACCCACCACCATAAGGTCGGAGACGAGGTGAGTGCATTGGAGTGGCCAGAGGAGTCTGGTCTGGTGTTGGTGATGGCGAGTCCTGAGAGAAGGTTGGTGAAGGCGGAGAAGTGGAGTTTGGTGAGCCAGGTCGCGAACGCTTAGCATTTCGATGTGAGTGGATATCGTCTTCGTCGTAGGAGTACGAGCGTGACATGGCGTAGGCTGAGAGGGAAGGGAGGTCGTTCCAACTGCCGTGGCTGCTGTAACTGTGATGTCTGTTCGATGGGACGATGGTCGGGTATGGAACGTGGGAGTGTGGAGAGGAGACTGGTGAACCGACGGCAGAGGCAGATGCTGATCGTGACATGCTCTTGTTTGGTAGAGGTATGATTTGAACGGCCTGGGGTGTCTTGTTAATTCTTCTCGACTTGGGGTCGTTGTGTATCCTCGAGTGTCGAGTAAGTTCATTCGATCGCGAAAATCTTTTTGTACAGCCCGGGTATTGGCATACATGAGGCTTCTCTCCAGTATGTGTTCGAATATGTCTTGTCTGATGTTCGAGACGATGAAAAGCTTTATCGCACAGAGGGCACTCGTGTGGTCGTGGGAGGTCCTGTCGGTCGTCACCTCCGTGTTGGCCACCGATCTTAGGTAGTGTCGTACTGGTACTGACTGCCACCATTTCTGCTCCTTTATTGTTGTTAAAGCTCCCTGTTCTTGCTCCAAGTTTGAATGATACACGCCGTTATAGTGAAGCAGATAGAGATGATGTGCTAAGGGGATTTGCTAAGAAGAGCACCTCAGCCACGGGCGCAGAAAGAACGGAGGAGAGTAGTATGCATACCGGAGAAGTCTGATCAAGATCTGGAATTATATAGGCGAATAGAGTAGAGGGGTTTGGATAGAATTTCTTGATATACGGGATTTTGTTGTCCTTGTTCCTTTCTTAGTAGCAAGTTGATCGAGACCGTGGTTAGGGTATGTGAGAGAGCGGTAGGATCAGCCTTTCGCCAAAAGAAAACAAATAAACCTACTGTTCGTGGGTGTACCAAGCACGGCGTAAATCGTGCCCAACAAGATTCGAATATTAGTCTTCTTGTTTTCATCGAGGTTAAGGGCAATAGATTTCTCGAAAGCATTTTCTCCTCTCATATCTTGCCTATTAGATCCTTCTGCCAGTACTTGCTGTCCTTAGGTCAGAATCCCTCTCGAGCAAGCCATAAAGCCTTGAAAGAGCTCTCTATTGACTCCGGGGAAAGATCCGGGGAACTATGCCGATCATTGATTAAGGTGAACCTGAACGAACCACAGTTCCGAAAAGAAACATAGTACCAACACGGCAGCACAATAGATGCTTAGGTGGCGCCTAATATTCAGTCCCATTTTTGGACTTCCGCATACCCCGACCACGAACTTTAGGGGCCAACTATACCCCAATTATCGTTCATGAGACTAGGCTCGATTTCCAAGGTTGTTACGAGGTGAACATCCTATTATAACATCCTATTATAACTTTAACTATATATGAATTTAATCTGCTTTCTTTTCACAATTACTTCAGGATTTAAACAAAAAGCTAAAAGTACTGTCAAGAGAACGTAAAACCGCCGATTACACTAGAGGTGGTATCGGTAGTTACGAAAGTCAGGCAGCTTAGTATTTCCGGTTAAGGCGTGAATGCCAAAACGGGCTAGGTCATCGCGAGCACGTTCCGAATAGACGAAACCACCCTGACTATTAGCGATCCAGTGCATGCAAGCTAAAAGTCGCGAGAACTGCAGACTCCCTGTCGACAAGGCGTTGTGGTTGAACTAAACTCGCGGAAATTGCAGACTCCCTGTCAAAATAGCGTTATAGTCGAACTAAAAATCGCAGACCTCTTCGGTAACCTCGATCTGCGGCCACCTCTTCGATAACCTTGCTCTGCGGCCATTCCGTGCCAGAAAGGCCTCGTGCTTGAAAGGCGTTCTGAAGTCGCAGAGATTGCATGTAGACGCCCTGCATATAAAATAAAGGTTCTTCAGAGTCGTCGCCCCGTTTTGCTATAGATTACGAACCGCTCGAGATGCTTTCCCCTATTACACCGCCCTCGACTCCTATCCTCGAAGGTGCTAGACATCTGGTTGTCGATTGCGAGCCAATACTTACAGTTAATACACCGCCGCAGTCTCCAGTTCTCTAAATTGCTGACCGAGAGAGCTGCATATTGGTCACAAATGAGGTTGAGGTCGTATATGAGGCCGCGGCCGCACATGAGGTTGGGGGTCAAATATGAGGCCAAGGTCACGCATAAGGCTGAGCAGGTAAGAGGCTACCCAGGCTGAGCCCCGGACTCACTATTACTGACAGAAATATGAGCGAACCCTTCTTGATATCAGTCAGCTTCTCCACACACGTCCAAGCAATAATCCATAGAAGCTTTTCTATGTGAGAACAGACGAAATTGAGGTAGAAGATTCCGACTGGGGCAAAATAGCGTTAACACCAGGAATATACGTTCTTGGGAAAAGACTCGACGGGTATTACGAAGTTATCGTTGATAAATCGTGTATTCCGTGGCTTCTCGGTCACAATTTCCTGTTCCTCGATAAGGCTGAATTTGAATTCTTGTTCGGTTACGATCTAACGTAACCAACGAAGATAGAAGTGGATGTGTATGGTGTATAGGGGGCGAGAAGAAGATCCTATGTCCGCTTCCTCGAAAACGCCTTAAAGGCGATTTGGTCTCGACGTAGTAAGGGACTCAAATTATGCCTTCGCTCAATCGCCCTACCATCCCTAGAAGCAGCGCTTGAATAGGCCATCTTGAGCAACGATATACTGGTAATCCTATTACTTATTTCGTTTATGAGTTATAATACTGACCGTTATTAGGAATCTAGCCCTCTAGTTCGGGAAAAATTTCCCTTGTGTCTTGTGTTGCTCGCTCTAAGTTTACTCGAAGACTATAACAGCCCCTCGGCTATCCAACTCCTCGAGAAAAACCAAGATAAAGTGCTACGAGCCTTTCGGAAAGATTTTACAGATCTTTTTAAGGCCGTATCTATAAAATGCCAAAATCGCAAAGCAGAAACTCATTTTATTAGACTTGTACGACGCGTGTTCATATTTGCTAGCGGCCTCGAGGATGTCTATCAACTCAAATTTGACTACGAGGGTACGGCAATTGATAATCTTAATAAACTCGGTTCTCTTGTTAGTATTACGGGTTCGAGTTGCTTTAGGAATTTCGACTTGCAAGCGATACTTAGCGCTCTTTACAAGTCCAAAGCTATTACTAATAAATATATTGACACCTTGGACATAGCTAAATTGATCAGCAAGTTGATGACTTTGCTTCTAATTAGGTTCTAGTCAGACTTGGTATGATATTCTAGATTGCGGCCTGAAATAATACTAACGTTCTTCAGGGTCTTCCGACTAAGGTGCCTGAGCAATTACCCCTCCGTAACAAACTCCGTGCCCCGTCAACTATCTATCCGCTTCGTATACTAGGAGAACGAAACATTCTTAGTAATAGCGTATACGAATTGAAGAAGAGGTTTAGCCATCGGAAGCTGGTCAATAGGGACGTGGTGAAACTTCAACTTGGCAGTGTCGTAACAGGGTCGACTTCCTAGAAACTTATAGGGGATGCTAATATATGGTGAGATATTCCTGATAATCATCTTGAGCAGTTCTAATAAACAGTCTTAGCCTACCATCGCCGCTCGACTATAGCTTTGGTAAAAAGATTACTTCTGACCGAACTATCCTAGAGGAGAAACCGAAATAGATAAAGAGGAGCGTCCGCTAGTCTATCAGGGAGAGATTTATAGGCCCTCGAGTAGAGTGTAGCGCATGTGGTCTTAGGCGTATCTTCTTATCTATGTGTTATAGATTCCTGGGCAATCGTGGCTATGTGGTATTATGAATTTCGAAGAATAGAGATCCCTCTATAGAATTAAGAGATTTAGACTAATAATCTTCTCGCTGTTATTGATTTATTATCTTATACGGGTGACGTTAGATCTAGGAATTCTTTTCTGAATATTTATAGAAGATTCTACTCCGTGGCGAATTTGATTATATAGATGCTTAAAAGATACTAACTTCGTAGGAAACCCCTACTAGCAACTAAACTCTAGCCTCTAGACCTTCTCTATCTAGCCGAAGCCTAAGACACATTTTGCCGTTCCCTAAGTGCCTGACAAAGAAGCGCCACTTGTCCCCGCAATAGTAGACTACAGGGCCCGCATGCATGCATATGAGCAAGCGGCCTTGCCGAGATATAAGAACTCGGAAAGAAGTTGCCTCGTCCCGTATAGTAGGGCGGTGAGTTGCCAAGCTACACATTCTTGTACATGCAGGGCAGCCCTGGTGTGCTGAATGTGGTAGGGCTGCTTAGGATTTAGATGCCTGGCGGGATACTATAACTTTTATTAGACTGATCCTCCTATACCGAATTCTATTTATTCGTACAAATCCCTAACTCGACTCTTATTGTGATCTAAGAACACGGCCCTATCCCTTTTACCTCTCTTGTGCTCTGCCTCTAGATATATATAACATAAAGAGATCTGATATCATTCCTCTCCGCGATGGCGTTTACGAAATAGAGGAGGGGGTTAGAGATCGAAAGCTAGGCGAGGGAGACCTTGCAAAATTGTTGTTCGGCGGTATAGCGGCGGCCTCTACTCCCTAAAGCTTCCTTGAAAATGATAAGGTTTTATAAGATACTTCTGAAAGCAGTCTAAGTAGTGCTGATAACTCTTAGCTTACCCTCCTCGTTCGAAGAAGACAAACTGATGACTCTTTTCGCCTCTTACGATGGCTCGTATAAAGATGACCAAGGAAAACGAGAGTACCTCGTCAGTATAGTCTTAAAAGTCGTTCAATCGATAAAAGAAGGTCAAAAAGTCCTTATCATAGAGGAGAAAGGCGACGAAATAGAAGAAGAAGAGGGGGAGGCTCGAGACAAGTTGCTTATAGAGGGACTAAGGGGGAAACGCATGTGGTAAGCGCACCTTTCTACTTAAGGTATCTTACTGACGAAGTAATAGGGTCGTTAAGATAGTAGATATCTTTAAGGGACACTGCCGCGCTGCCGAATCCACCTACGGCGGTCAACAGTCTTATAATCATATAATAGTAAGTGAATATCCGGGACCTAAGTATAATAATATGTTGCTAAGGCTTGGCAGGATGCCGATCGAGGTCGGCTTGAGAAACATAGAACCAATAGAGAGAACTACACAAGCGATCAACAACGCCCGCGAGGGCAGTCACCTGTTCCGCCAGCATTTTTCAAAACTCAGACTTTCGACTTGCTCCTTAAGCTATAGGGCCTACGGTTATGTCCGAAAAGGATGAACGACGATGTCCGTAAAGCGCTCGAAGAAACTCACTACCAGCTTCCAGCTAGAGATCATCAATTGCTATATATTGGTTCCTGGCTGTTTTAACCTACTGAATTAGACATCTAGGAATTCTATCGGTTTACTTTCTACGAAAAGCTAGAGACAGAACGACATAATTTATTTAAAAGCATTTAAAGGAGTTAGAATAATTATACCGGGGAAAAATCAACAACTAAGCAAGTAACTTAATAGTGGCGAGATATGATTGTTAGTGTTTTTTTTATTAAGCGAGTTACCTAAACATTACTAATAAAGTTAAGTATATCAGTACGCGATTAGTGAAATGATTAAAGCTAGGTTATCTGCCAAACAGTACCCTTACTACGATTGCGTGGTTACCTAGCTTCACTCTTATAATGATCTTTAAAGAAGTATTATACTACTAGAGACACTTGACAAGAACGAAACGGGAGAAAGAGCGTAGCAAGTTGTCGTTGCTTTTACGAGCTTGAGGGTGATTGATATGATAGAGGTGAGCGTCTAATTAGGAGAATAAGAGAACATTCACTTACTATATATTCTAGGAAGAGTTTAGGGAATCTTAGTATTAATCGGTAGGGCACTACCGTCAGGTTACAAGTGATGTTCTGAAGGAGCTTTAAGATGACTAGAAGCTTCCTAAAGGTATCCAATCGAAGTTGAAAGGCATCATTGAATATAAGGAGAAGAGGTTGAATAGTAAAGACTTATTAGGGTTAGAATGTCTAGCAGATCTTAAAGTCTTAGGGTAGGCCTCTACCGGCAGAAGTGAAACCCTCTTATTGTTCGGGTCCTATACGGACTAGACTACCACGCTCGTTTATTATTAACAAGTTTTGATTTAGAATTTCAAACTGCTAGAGATATAAAACTATTTCACTTATCAAATCCGTAGCCTCTTTCTGGCTAGCAGGTCATACTCTGCCAAGCTCTTCCTCTTCCTATGATATGCTCTCTTAAAGTGAGCATCTAAACCTTGTGCTATGACTAACTTCTCTATCGAATATAGCGATCCGCTAATATTATATAGCTCTAAGTTGCCTTGCTTAAGAGATATCGTAAACCTGCCGCCGAGACTCAGCTCTACTCGTTTCCGAAAGTTTCCGTCTTTACTAATAAAGGAAGGCTCGCCGACTTCTTTAGGAATAGGATAGCTGTTTAAGTAAAAGGTGGCTTCCGACAACTGATCAAGTAGCAGTTCAAATTCAGGTTTATTTCGGCGTACTAAACAGAAAATAGATCCTATACTTATATATTTCCTATTATATCCTTTCGGGATCAAGTCTAATTCGAAGTAGAATAAAGATATAATAGTATAGCGTACTATGTTATTAATAACTTTAGTTATTAAATGATCCTCCTAAGCCTTTAATTAGAGCTTATATATACTCTTCGTATTGTCTAGTCTTAATAATACGCCGTCAAACTCGGTATCGAGGCGGTGATATCTAAGATAAGTTCGGAAGATCTGTTTGACATGTTTATCACGCATTCTCTCCTAGAACATACGCTATAATCTAGGGAAAGCTCTATCCTTCTAGAGACTAAGGGGACTAGATACTGATATAGATGGCTTGTCATTATTCGTACGCGGGGTGCCGGTGCCTAGCGAGACTATAAAATCCGGCTCTTTAGCTAGTAGGAACATGGCTACCACCTCTAAAAGCGCCGAGATCAGCGGGTCGTTCTTAAGAGGTCCTGCGTCTTAGAACGTACCGACCCTATCTATTTTTTTAGGCGGGAAAAACCTATAGGACGCAGTTAATCGTATAAAACATTAGAGGGAAGGAGAGAGTAGCAAACCCAGGTACTACTAATACAGATCTTATACTAGGTCTTGTGTTAGCTAAGGTAGCGGAAGAAAGATTAAGTGATTACTTATATTTCCTAGAATAGCACTCTCCTATAGCCGTCCTCCGGCCGTATAACGTGGTATCCTACTACTGATTAGTTTGGCGAACAGAATAATTCTTAGAGACATACCTTGATCTAGGCCTCGGGTTCCTATACCGTTATAGTTTATAAAAATATAGCTTAACGGTTTACGGATAGTAGTAACGGGCAAACCTACTCGGGTACCTATAGAAGTTGCGTATGAGTAGTCTATAATAGTCTTTTCTTTTCCGAACACTGCCTATAATACGGCCTCGATATTTTCTGTTAGGTATAAACTATCCGCTCGAAACGCCTTTAAAAGTATATATATACTAGGTATAAGGCGTATACGGGATAGGATAGGGATACGGGATAGGATAAGGGATAAGATATTAGATATAATAGGGATAAAAACTTACCGAGGTTTGAAAGCAAGATCTACCAACTTTATAAATGCTTCGGTAGAGTCATCGATAGACGAGCCGTTAAGGAACATGTCTATAATGATCAAGCCCCCTAGGCATATCAGTATAGAGTCCTCTAAGATCTTAACGGGATGACGTACCTAAACTAATACTAAATACGACTTTAAAGAACTTTTATAGTAGGATCCGTAGCCTAATACGGTCTTCTATTCTTTTTATATACTTTAGAGGTAAGACGCCTCGTGTTCCTCCTCTATCGATATATAGGACCCCCCCTACTCCGGCAGTAGAAGAATAGATCTTTACGACTACCTCCTTAAGCATCTCGACTCCGTAGAGGAAACAGTAGTAGACTCTAAAGATCTAGGGGTCGTCTATATAGTACTCTCCGAATACTAGAACACAGTTTTCGTAGACAATATGTCTATATAGTAAGCCATACTAAGGTCTTCGGCGTAAGCAAACAAGACAGGTAATACTACTCTAGATACTACGCCACCGATCCTTAAAAATTCTAAGGTTACCTCGATAGATCTCTAAGGAAGGTATCCCCCCGCTACGGATAGATTGCTTAAAAAATTCTCGTAGCTAGCTTTCGACCTTACTAATAAAGCTACTTCGGAAGATCATATCTCGAGATCCTTTAAAGGCCATCACTTTAGATTTATTTACCTGGTAAAATATATCCCTATATAAGGTCTGAAATACGTCCTTAGGCTTAAACACTAGATCGAAAATTAGAATCTATAAATATCTAGAGAGGTGACTATAGCTTATTATAAGTGTCTAGAGGGTAATTGTCTAGGAGGATGCTCGAAGCGATAACAGGGGCTATAAACTCAGTTAGCTCCTTTACTGACTTTATATACTTTAAGAAGATAGATAAATACTTAGCCAAGTCTTTAGTAACAGGATTCTACTTCCTCGAGGCCTTAATAAAATCGAATAGGCCTTCGGAGGTTTAAGAAAAGTAGTCGCAAGCGTATCTAAAAAGAGCAGCGAAATGCGTTATAGAGAACAAGGTACGGGCGTCTTCTCTATTCCTTCGTACTTTATCCGATCTATTTAAGAGACACTCCTTTAGGCGTCTATATCGAGCTTTAGAAGAGACTTTATGATCTAAGAGAAGAGCGACGACCTAAATGTCCGATATCTACTTAGACAGCTCGTATGTCGTTTCCTCTCTTAATAACTAGAGAAAGGCCTTTCTAGCCTTCTTCTCTTCGTAGGCTCCTAGACGTATCTTGTCGGTCACGATGATTACTCTAGGGTACGTGCTTCTTAGAAGCGTCGACGACTAGCCTTTCTCTAACTATACGGCCAAGCGGCGCGCGATCTGTCTAAAACCACTAAGGTCAGTAGAAAAGAAACAAAAGACGTCTATAAAGGGTAAAAGGAGGTAAGAATAAATACTATCTATAGTTCTATCTAGAGTAATACGCGAGTCTACTATAGGTCTTAGTAAGGCTCGTCTTATTGTTTCGTGACATTTCTCCGCCGAAGGTACTTTAGTCCTTAAGCCCTGTTTATAGAGGTCACCGTCTATAATAAGGATAGGCCTACTATAGAAAATACTAGAGGCGTCAAGGTAAAGATATATTTCGCCGGTATGTCGTTTGCTTCTAAATTTCCGAGCCTTCTTTATTTCGAATAGCTCTCGAAGAGCTAGTGACTTTAATATATTGCCGATTAGCACGAAAAGGCTAGGCTACTACGTGTCTGGGTCCTATAAGTGATAAGTAAGCGTCTGAAGCCTGTCAGATTCAAGAAGGGAAGTCTTATTGCTATATGTCCTAAAGCTAAGCCAGTGGCTATAGTTATAACGCTTTATAGTTGATAAAGTAGCCAGGTACTAGAAGCGAAGATACTACTCTTTAGTATAAACGATATAGAGAGTTATATAACGAAGACAAAAGGGGAATCGAAATAAGCTCTTAGGCGAAGCCAAATTCGGCTCCTAGTTAAGATCGCTAGTAGGCCCTATCTATTTTAGGAAGTATAGTAGCCAGAATAGGACGCTCTTAGAAGGGAGCCAAAATTAGATCTAGGAGTACCGAATTAGCTTAGTAATCCCGGTAGATATGCTTATAGAGTCTTAAACCTGCCTATATAGTATCGGTAGGTTTAAGTGCCGTAGGAAAAAAAACTCTTTTATAATAGATCACTAACGTTCTTTATAATTTAGACACTCTCGATAGTCTACTCCGGCCTCGAGTTCTTCGACTCCGAGACACATTTGTTCCCGCTATAGTAAGTCCCGATCGAAGAGATATTATAATCATTATCCCCTACTACCGGGCCAGGTTCCGGAACCTAGTATCTGCTTAAGGTCAAAATACGGAACGGTAATAAATATCTTAAGACCACTATGTCAGGTGATTATATACGAGACCTATTACCACTACCACTCTAGTTCGGGGCCAGAAGAACCGCCGCCAAGTTATACCGCTAGGGAATTACGACGAGATCTCTCTCCTATACGGGAGGAGTCACCTCCTCCGATAGACATCAGTTCCGGGCCGGAAGAAACCTCTTTAAATTATACGACTATTAAACTATCCGGGGAAAGTTCTCTAGCTAGACGAGTAGAATTGCCAGACAATAGGTGTTCGAGAAGACAGGCCTTTAAGAGGCTCTCTTAAATACCGGAAGAATTATTACCTCCGATAAATTTCCTAAACAAGCCTACGTTATAGAAAAAGATATAAGAGGTAAAAGGATTAGATAGTCGGATAGCTCGTATACTATTATAATATATACTCGTTATAAGATTTACTTCCCTAAAAATTTCTTTACTACTATATAACTGTTTAGGCGTATAATAATATAACAAACTTGATAATAGAAGCCTAATATAATATCGCTATAGTCAAAATAAAATCAAATTATCTTATAACGTTAAATACTAACCTTTACCCTATTTTACGCACTTCCTTAAAGCGGATATTCTAACACCGTTCATACTATATTTAAATATAGACATAGTTTTCCTTTCCTTTACTCTATCGATAAGTACTAAACTACGCACCGCCCTGCCTTATCGGTTTATATTAAACTTATAATCAATTAAGCTTTAAGCTTATAATACTCGATTAGAGCCTATTAGAGTTTTTCGATAACTAGTCTCACCTCTTCTAGGAGACGCAATTCCCCCCCTTACTTTATCTGCTAGTGCGTAAGCTTATGCCTTAATCGGTCATTTTCCTTATTCCTTTACTTAATCATCTTAAAGAGACTAGGAGTCTAAGCGATTCTAGATACTAGTAGGCTTTTACTAGTGGCCTTAATTACTACTGATGTCCCTTCGTTACGGGCAATTTTAGCGTCGATAGGGATAGGGTCGGACACCGGGAGCATAAGACGCGGTTTTAGCCTCCTGATTTTATATATAGCTATTTTCTTATAAGTTTATTATTGATCTAAGTTTTGGTTTAACAGATACGATATCTTTTATAATCCCCTCGCCCTACTAAGATAACTATACTACGTCCTTAGAGGAGCTAGTTCTGGCTCCGAGTATAATTTTAACATCCGTTAAGTCTTAGGGATCTTATTTAGGCTCTATGATCTTATTGCCTAACATCTATAAAAACGAGCGGGGACATTACTAGGGCCTACTCTCTTATGACTTTTTAATCCGCTAATATTAGCGTATAATTACGAGAACCCTTAAGTAAAACTAGCTCTTATAATATACCCTCTTTAATTTTCTCTACCCTACTATTCTATCCTTATTAGGTACTAAATATACCGTCACCGGGGAGTCGGTAGACTCTAGCTAAGAGTATATAGATTTAGTACCCTTTTTAATTCTCTTACCGAATTCAATTTTAGCTCTATAAGTCTAGTTCGAGTTTAGATAGTCAGGGATTAATAGGTGATAGAACGCTAATATATAGCAAGGAAGGTAGAATCAGCACTTATTCCGAATTATAACCTATTAATAGAAAGAAATTCTAGAGTTTACTCTAGATACTATAAAAGGGAAAATAAAAAAAGTAAAAAAGAGAATATAGTATAATTACTTACTAGTTATAACTTCCGTATTCTTAAAGGTATAAAAACATAGCCTAGACGTTTACCTCCCTATCCTTTTCACTTCTACGTTAAACCTTACTACCTAAGCGCTTGTCGTTTCCCTAAGCCGAGTAGGGACGATATTCTAGCTCTTTAAGATCAATTGTCTTATCCCGTATTTACCGAACAATCACACGAATCTTATCACTAGTCTCGTTGTTTATATATACTATGTTCTTATATTTTAGTAGAGATGTTAGCATAGGAGCGGATATAAGACTTACGGGAAACGACGGTACGACCCTCCCTGTCTTTAATCTTAGATCGGATAAGAGTTTCGGTATTTATACCGTTATATGTCATTTTGATTCGCGTCTTAAGACGAGCTACGTCTCCCGGCTCCGTTTGGTTAGAAATATAGTTACCGAAGACAAAAAGCTAGATATCGAGTATCTATTATATAGTTAATAATAATGTCTTAAGGAATATATAAGTAGATCAAACCCTATTAGTATCTCTTTTTAGCAGTTCTATTATCATGTCGGCAACCTAGGCTAAATACACTTTTTGACTAGTTAGTAGGAATCTTTAGTAGTAAGAGTTAGAACACTTACTTTTAGAGTCTAGCTCCTAAAAGACGGCAATCCTTCGATTCTTTTCTCCGGAATTATAATACTCCTCTAAAAGCTATGTGATATACGGCAGCTAGCCTGCTATTCTAATACCGGTGGCAAACAAGAGGATAGTGTCGTATGATTTGAGATCTAGTTCTTTTCTATATAGCCCTTCGATTATAGCTCTTATCTCGTTACGTTAATCGACATTATTCGTAGTATAACGGAACAGGTCCTACGTAAATCCTTTCCTCTTTTCTATAATAAGAACAATAACATCCCTTTTAGTATCTCGATACTACTAAGACATAAAAAAGGGGTGCGATTACACGAACGAGGTATGGCTTACACCTAGGATACTAAGGTATATATATTAGCCGGCTCGGGGCCGCCACGGTCTCGACAGGCGAACATATATATAGACAGTATCCGACACAGGTATATCCCTCTTCTTAGTCTTATAAGTTATTATTTGTACTGTTACCCGGTTAAGGGGCTTTCTATGCTTGATGTTGCGGTAGAGGGTCTATCCGAACCGGAGGGCACCTATAGCTATCTAGAGGCAAATTACGGCGTATAAGTATACTATCGGCGCCTTCTAGAGATCCTTCGACGCGCTATATAGATATATCGCCGCTATTAGTATAGCTATAAGAATCAGGTAAAGCTTTTAGAAAATCTTATAGAAACGTCGGCGTATATATACTATAAAAGAGAACAGTAGGACCGCGCTAACAGCGGTAGCCTTTATAAGCGTTAGCTCTCGATAAAATAAAGAAACAGAGATAACTTACCACTAGCTTAGCTACCCTAGATGTGTTATATATATTAATATACTAAGAAGACAAGGCCGCTGCTACGTAGACCAAGCCCTTAGCCATAACGACGCTCCCTAACCACTCGTATATACTAGTAGAGGCGCTTAGCCTTACCCTAAAAATGCTGGCTATAGGGTTTATACGTTCTCCTAAAGCCAATAGTATTAGGTTGATTATATATAGTAAAGCAGAACGCTTTACTAGGCTTGCGACATCTTTTACCCTAACAGTGATACAAATAGCATTTCCTACTAGGAACAATACCACTAATATCATATCAACCCGTATTATCGAAAATCCTATATATCGGTTAAAGCCTATTATAGAAAAACGAACTTAAGGGCAAAACAAATGCTTAAGGAAGTAAGAAATCTTTATAATCAGGTAAGAAGCGTAGAATAAAACCACGAGGCCTCTAAGGGCCATAGTATACCACTATATGATGTCTATAGCTAAGTTTATAAGACATAACGGACGGGGCACGCTCGTATCTCTTAGTGCTTCTTATACTTAACACAAATAGGACTATTTTCTGACCTAGATCTATTTTAGGGTTGCCTTAAAACGAATAGGGTGCCGGAAATAGCCCCTCCTATACTACGAATAATCAGTCTTACTATGACCACCTTTCCCGATTTAAGACAGTATCCTCTAAGTTATATGAGTCTCCTTCTCTAGTAGCTTCTAGACTATTATAGCCGATCAGACGAAGAAAGAACAGAACACTTAACGAAGGAAACGGATAGAGGGTTTTAACAACAAGGCCTACGAAATGTAGACCCTATATAGATACCGAGTGCTAACCGTTACGCAAAACCCCGATACGGGTCAATTCTATACCTTTAGAACCATAGAAAATTTATCCTAGAATATCGATCAAATTATAAGCGACCTAACACAGATATAATTTGACGCGCTAACGCCCTTAGTAGATTGCGGATCCTAAGACCCAGAACAAACTTCCGAGCGATGTCGAGAAGACCAAGTCGAAGAGACATCCCTTACGAAAGAAGAGATCAAGGCGAGGGAGGAGAGAGAATATATCATATAGAGTCACTCCGGAGAGGTTAGTTTTAAAGGACCAAGATCCGCCCGAAAGAAGGATAATGCCGTTTCTGCCGGACCCGCTATCCTTTAATCGGTCAGTGTAAAAACAATAGTATAGCTAGGGTGCGCTCTTAAAAGTCACTAGACAAGATAGGGCGAGTAGTTCGAATCTTTCTATTTAGCATATGATTTAGTTCCCCTTTTATAGTTAATATATAAGGAGGGGTTCGTCCTTATATATATATAAATACTATAGTTAAAAAATATTAAAGCCGACAGCTTTAACATAGGTATATTATATGATCTCCTCTAAATCCCGGATGCTAAACTCCTAAGGCAGGACTTGATAGCCAGAACCACTACGATAAGATAGCTAGCCCGTTAAGTTTCAGACACGCTACTAGCGGAACCCTTATAGTCAACACTCTAATAAATGGCCCGCTTAAGTCAACAATACTAAGTGATCAATTCGAGAAATACGCTTTAGTGAAGCGTATAGAATCCGAACCAGGATTTAAAGAGATTATAACGTTCCCTCGAAGACTTAGTATACCCGCCTTACTTGACGTAGGCCGACGGACCTAGATCGAACGAACCGGAAAGATCGCTATCTTAGTATTTTGCCTCGACTCTTCTTATACTAGTTATACCGACTTGGTTTACGGCGGTATACTGGCTGCTTTAGTAGACGAGGGACTACGCGGAATTCTATAATAGAGGCGCCGTAACTCTCTACCTATTAACGAAATACCTAGGCGTAGAGTTCGAAAAACTATCTCCTATAGGGGAAGTCTTTATCGCCAAAGTTTCTATATCACAGTTGTTTCCGCTTACCGTTAACGACTCGGGAGAGGTGTGGGTAAAGTGTAAAGTATCGGTTCTACGGGGCGAAGATAAAGTGATTCAGGTAGTCAGGGCCAACGTATTGTTTATCCTCTACGAAAGGCTTCCTAAGATACTAAGTTTCGAAGAAGTATATAGAAGTATCGAGAATCTGTTTATATATAGGGGAGATGAACCTACGCGTGGCGTTGCTCCGGTAGGCGTACCTAGAGGCAAGTAGAGCGTCTTAGTTCTTATTATAGTAGTATTAGTAGCGGGATTTTAGGTATCATATAACGATAAGACGCGAGCTTAGTAAGCCGTCTTATTATTCAAATTGATTAGTTTATTTCGACCTAGTCATATAGTAGTTAAGTATCGCTACGGCTTTCGGGCACTTTACTATAGAACAAATACTCTAGTCTATCGAGTCTTTCCTATAATAAAAATTGATTATAGGCATGTGCTACTCCGGATACCGACCCTACTCAATCTCAAATTATGCCGTAGTATGCTTCTTGACAATCCCTACTAGTATTTCCTTTTCGCCGTCCACCTAAGCCTATCTTAAAATTATAACGACAAGCGTAAACGTCTCGAGGCGAGGGAATAAACGAATAAAGGCCGGCCTTACTTGCTAAGACCGCCGCGACTAGTATAGCTCTAAACCCTAGTCTATAGAGAGAGCGGAGGTGAGTACTCATAAGATTAAGGTTAAAATAGACTATGTCATAGTAAGTAGCAGGTCAGTTTAGAGGGAGGTTAAACGATCATTAACGCCGAACGTAGATTATATCTAGTTTATAGTAAAAGTAGAAGGGCCGGGCATCCATGATATATCGATATACGGAAGATACGACCGGTCCGTATACAAACTCTGTTCGAGCCTTAGAGCTAGCCTAGAGCACGGCTAGTATTTTACGGACGAATTCCTATTTTAACTTCGAATAGTTCTAGACCTGCTCGATTATATAAGGTCTTAGAAGAGCGAGACCCTAGATTCTTAGTCGAAGCTCTTTTAGAAATCGAGGGAAACAAAGGAAAGTTTATATAGGATTCTCTATGCCTTAGGATAAGAGGTTAGAGTTTAAATGATCTAAAGGACGTAAGTCTTGTAAAGGTACTATCTCGATAGAGATTAGAGTAGATCGGCATTGACCTTATGTTTCCTCTGCCGTTAATAGCAAGTCGTCTTAAGAATTGCCTAGAGGATGGCTTATGTCTGTCAGTAAGAGCAGAATTCTTCTACGCTTGACGATATAGAGGCAGAGAATTAGGAAGAGGGGGGTTCGCGCCAGTTGTCCGTAGGGCTCGGATTTGCCTACGACTAGCGCGATCTTATTTACTAATAGGATCTAGATTAGCTCTATAAGGCACACATCTTATAAAAAACATCTAGTAAAGGTTAAGAATCATCTAAAGTCTGACCCTCTAGCGAAGGAGAACATCATATTCCCGCCCGTTAAGTGCTATAACATTTGTAAAAGAAATCTACTCTACTCTACTCGAAATAGAAGAGTTTTTCAGCGGCTACGGCACAGCCAAAACACTAGTCAGCATAGCCTATAACGTGCGCTCTATAGTCATTCTTCTAAGTTACCGTAAGGAAATAAGTCGTTATACGGCTGATACCAGATTATTAGGTCTATAATCTTATAAGGAAGGTTCGTTCACGCCTTTAGGGGGGGGGAGGGGGGTTACGTATACGCGGAAGAGGAGGGTCGGCTTTGCTTCCTACTAGCGCATCTACTCGGCGCTTATAGTGCCATAGTTGGCACGTTATCGGGGAGTGATAGTCGACTCTAAAGGCGACGATTCGCCTGGGTTTCGGCTATGCCATAATACTATAAGAACATCCCGCTTCTCACCTTCTAGAGGTGTATATGACCCGCAATTTTTTCTAGATTCTTAGTAATAACGGATCGTCTGATCTTTAGTAAGGTTTTTCTCGGATTTGTCGAGCTATTAGTAGGGCTAGACGCCCTATAGTAGATCTTTCGCCCGTTCGATATAAAAAGCAACGGCAGCGTTTCTTAGGACTTCTTACGCCACGTATAAACTCAAAATCAACGTTCAAAAAAATAGTTAAATATAATATTACTAGACGAGAGCGAAGGGAAGCAAGTCCTATATTATCCTAACAACTTATCAGATATCTAATCAGATTAGTGCCTTAATAGACACCGCCAGCTTTGTCTTCTCCGCCAGCCAACCGGAATCTACCGATAATGTTTTCTTAGTAACTATCACCCTCTATCCCTCCCGTTCTATTAGTCTCGTCCTCGTTTTCCTCGTAGATAGTTTTAAGGAAGCGGCTATACACCGGGTCAAATTTTACGGAATCCTCGCCGACGAAGTCCTCGCGGAAAATCGAAGCGCAGATCGCACTTAAAGAAGATACCTGTTAGGTAGCTATCAGTACGGTGACCTAGGATTCGGACCAAATACACATACATCTCTCCCTACGCGCCCTTTATAGTCAATAAAATCGCTTTGACGCTTCCTACTACTAGTGTTAGATAGGGCTGTTTGGATAGCTCGCCGACCCGTAAGAGGAACGGGGGACTTCGATTTTATAGGTTAAATCTATACGATAGATTTAGATACTAACATCTTATAATTAAGATTTGTTACGAATTTAGTAGTAAGCGATAGGATCAAAACTTAGAGGCTATAAGCGTCCTTAAATAGCTTAATTCCTATATTTGGTACACAAGCTTAGATAAGACGTCGGATAAGATCTTAGATAATCTCTAGAGGGGTATAGTGACTGGCTTGCTAGATCCTAGATCACTAGCTTACCCAATCGCCTAATAATACCATCTACCTTTAAACACTATCATCTATATGCTTAGGGTTAGGGTCACGGCCAATAGCGCTTGTCAACACGTTCGGGAGACCTTAGTTGCCGTGGGTAGAGCTAGATTCACCCGGGTAGAGAATCTTCCCGAAAATAGAATATTCTAGTCGTGCCGATCTCCTTACCGGAGAAGAAATTGTTATATAGGTCGAAGTTGTGATATACCGGCAGTATTCGGTTAGAGAGTCGTCGCCGAAGTGAGCCTTATATAAACCATTAAATTTTGCGCTTAATAAGAGGCTTAGCCTAGTAACCGACACTATAGCGGAAGATAACTTTCTAAATCAAGCTTGCCTAGATTATATAGCTTTCGATTCCTATCTTAACGAAACAACGACATTTAACTTAGTAACTAACACTATAACGGACGAGATTTTTAATATTATTCGTAACCTAGTTTACCTAGATTCTATACCTTACGATTCCTATTTCGACGGACTAATGGCTCTTAATACCGTAGCGGACGGCATTATAGCGAGCACTAACTTTGATATTATTCTAAGCCAAGTTTGCCCTTACGATTCTTATTTCGACGACCTAATAACACTTAACACCGAGGCGGGCAACGGAGTTTTCCCCGAATATATAACATGCGACTCCGATAGCGACGAACTATTAACACTTAACACCGAGACGGACAACCAAATTTTCCCTAATAGTGACGAGCTATTAACACTCAACTTGGCTAGCACTATTACGGATGACACCTTTAATATTCATAATCCGATCTTCCCTGACTTCGACGAACTAACGACCTAAGGGTTTCAAACCTAGAAAAAAAGTTAGGATAAGAAGATGCTTCTAGTATAATAGAAACGCGAAGGAAAAGACTAGGAGGATATAACGAAGTCTTTTAAGAAAATAAAAACTCGAAATAGTAATACGCGGAAGTCGATATTATAAAGAGCTNATAGCGAGGTNAGTTNTAATTCGTCTATCGGAGGCTAAATATAAGAGCTAATCTTAATAACAAAACAGATCGAGGCCCTAGGCAAGGCAGCTATAGCTGACCGAGAAGNTAAAGCGGATCGTCTAAGAGATTTGANATTNTCCTATANANTAGNNGACNCGGTCCGGGTTGACTATAATAGTNNTTAGGCCCGTNTATCGGAATCTATAAAAAANTANNNGAGCGAAAGGAAGTNGNCNTTATATAGANTAAAGTATATATAGAATNATAGTGTTTCGGGCTTGTTCNTATATATTCTATTACGTNAACGTATATTNTTCTAGGCTATTCTGATTTAAATANNTACGGAGATATTANTCGANTANTAGACGATCNTTCCTAANATCTGNTTTTATTNAAATANAATAAATATAGNAGGGNNATATTTAAGACATTANGNACTACTTAGNCTAACTAGGCGGGTNAACTGCTATAGATAGNATNCTACTAAGTTTACGAAAACAAANTNGCTATAGTATTNACNANTTTTTATTCNTTAAAAGTGACGGCCTNCGAGGTGTTTANAGTAGAAATCAACTGATTTCNTATAGACNAAAGAAATAATCTAATAANCCCCCCCCCCTCCCCTCTAANAAGAAAANAAAAACATATNAGACGACTAAGTTTTTATTTTTTTCTTTTAGACTAAATTTCGTAAAATGACTCTAGAATAGGTATTAAGAGCTTCGAACTCTGTTTCGTAGGAACCCCTAACCAAGAAATTAACGTCTTATTATAGCACCTCGTTTTTACGGGTATTAGTAGCCTGACTCTAATTAAGTTAAAGGTACGTAGGAATATAAGAGAGCCGTTAGTATTAACTTAAGATTATATTTATATAAGGGTTTAAATCTTTATATCCGTAAGATACGTAGAGATCGGTTACTAGAAAACCTAGGTAGCTTATATTAAATAGGCTTATTATATCCTCCTCCCGCTTACTAGTCTCGTAGAATTATATTATTAATAGAACTAGGGCAAGACAATCTCTATATTAATACCTCGTAGGAAACGGTTGTTACGAGTATAGAGGATATATATAGTATACGAAAAGAGGAGGCGTTCGAGATCCTTCTTGCCCTAATAAAGGTCTAAATAGTAGGTCTTCTATCGCTGGTTTATACCGGTTTTATAAGATTCTTAGAGGTGATTGATAGTAAATACTCTCTAGGCTTTTCTTATACTAAACACTCTTCTTCTGATCTTGTTAATACTATAGCTCTATAGACATCTAAGGTAGTAAGGCTAAAGACGACTCCGTTCTTCTCTCGAGATCTTCGAGGCGTCTCTTAAGCTTCTTACCTACCCTTAGATCAACTATAGGTTTTTACGGAGTTTACGGGATTACTCACGATAGTGCCTTTAGGCAATTCTGTTCTAAATCTTCCTACGCTCGGCTATATTCGAGATCTTAGTCTAGTCTTTATCTAGATTTATAGAGCTACTAAAAGCACTAATAGTATTATAGCCGGTGTTACGCCTCGACGTCGTAGCCGTCGAGTCTAAATAGCTTTATCTAGACATTTAGGATATTTTATAATTAAGCCTGTTATATACGGGATATAATATAAATAATAAAATCTTTAGTAGGGACGAATTTAAAGCCTATCTGTTAAGCTTTAAGGGTATTGTTTATATTAAATATAAGACTTTAGACTAGTTTAACGTGCGATAAAGCCGACGATCGTACTTTTAGGTAGCTATTCGCGATAAAAGAATACTATAGTATCTAAGGTAGATACCTTATCTACGGAAGTCTTGCTTAATAAGCTCTTAGGCAGTCTGTTTTTAGAAAACAATTAGTATAAAACTTAGGTATAAAACTAGATATAGAACTAGGTGTAGAACCAGGTATAAAACCAGGTATAGAATCGGGGTGTAGAGGCAGGGATTAGTAGGGTAGGAAATATAAGCTTAATTTAACGACCTAACGCTTACCGAGCCGATCTGATATCCGAATATCTTTATATTAACTTAGAACAGCGGCCTGTTAAAGTCCTACTAACTAACCGTACTAAGTAGTCATCGGTATAGATACTTGACTACTTTATAGAGCTATAAGACTTTAGTAGTCAGTTTACCGTTCCGAAATATTCCGTTACCTAGAGTGATTTATGTTTTATAATATAAATTGTTTTAATATAATATATAAATAAATTTTCTATTAAGCGTAAATATATAAATACTATTAAGCTATCCTAAACTATTATTCTGTTAATTTAATTTCGTATTACTATCGTGTCTTCCTCCCCTATCGTTATTACGTCCTTATACTTCCTATACTTAGAAGGGCGCCCGCCTTACTGTCTAGTCTCCGACCTCGGTCGTTTTATAGCTCCTAGAGACTACTTAAGAGAAGGAGTCAGGCAGGTCGAAGCCACCTCCTAATACTCAGATATACTAATAATCTTCTTAAATTCCCCGACCTTCTATTCGATAGAATTTATACGGTCGATCGTAATATTTATTACTACCTGATATTCCTATATCAATACGTCTACTCCCTCTTATAGCTCGCTAATCCTTTACTTAGTAAGACACTTACGAGCCACCCTTATACTAATTACTACCCGATGTCCCTATATCAAATCGCCCTTTTCTTTCTCTAGCTTATCGATCCTCTTCCTAGCCGAATTATCCCTATCAATTACTACCTCGATCTGTTTTATAGTCTCTATTCTTCTCTTTTTAAGGTCCCTGATTCTATCTTTATTCTTAGTAGCGCGACGCTTGAATTCTTCGAAGGACGACTCGTAATTAGAAAGCGTCTTCTAGGATTCCTTAAGCTCTTTATATAGCGAGACGTATTTAGTCGTTATTTCGTATATCTCCGTAACATTTCTTCTATACTAGACGTATAGTTCTTTATAAGCGTTAGAGCACCTTAGTCGAATTTGTCGTTCCTGTTTAAGGTCTTATAGAGTAGAAGAGGTAATAAACCGTGTCTCGAACAATTTTTAGCGAGACACTTCGATAGATTCGCCTACTATTAGGAGTTTCTTATTTATAGCGTTAAGCTCTTAGTTACTAAGTAGTTAAGGTTACGCCCTAGCGCTATTACGAGAATTAGATAATAATATTCGACCGCTAGTATTAATACGTTCGGGGCGGTTAGCCTAAGAGTATTAGGGGCGCTTTCGGAGGATTATATATACTATGCTTACCTAGACAGTCTTTTTATAAGCCTTCTCTGCCCCTAGTCTCGTATATTAAACATGTCGAGATACTATATTATAATTTAGTGATTATTCTTATAGAGATTAAATAGTTTTTATATTCTCTACCTATATTATTACTTCGTAGGTGTTCGGCTTTCGTCTTTAGAGGGGATATACGATTAAATAGAATTGTCTAGTAAATTAGCGAGTCGGAAATGTTCTTAAAGTATCCTTAAGCCGCGTTTAGACATTTTAATATATAGAGGCTATTTTCTTAGATTAGTGTCTTCGGTTAGGCGTAGGGCGAACATAGACGACTCTATAGCCTAGCGCTGATCGTAGCTATCCGCTATTAGGTATCTTGACTAGGACCTTAAAATACTATAAATCAGCGTTCTAAATATAGAATAAATAAAACATTCTAGAAATATCCTAGCTTCTTTCTAAGACTGTTTTTAGATACCGCTTCTAAACACCTTAGGGTAACAAGTCTACTAACCCCTAGTATTAGAAGTGACCGTTTTTAGCTCCCTAGGAGAGAATCCGGCTCCTAGCCTTTACGATAGTCCTTCGAAAGTAGGATATATATATTACTTACTAATATTAAGGTATAAGTTACTATACTATTACCTTTAATACCGTTTCTAAGTTTAATAATGTCTAACGTATAGGTGTTTTATCTTTAGTATCTGATCACGAAAAAGCTATACTAAAACGAACAATCTCTACGAAAGCTTATTATATATTAAAACTTATAGTATCGTCTTTAACCGCTAGTAGTAGAGGCTGATAATAAGATATCTAGGAGCTAGGATACGTTATACTAAGCTATAGAAGAATTAGCGAGCTGGCTCGGGAGCGAAAACTAGGGAAAGATATAGGATTCCGAGTAGGAAATTAGTATAAGACGGAATACTAAACGGCTTATATGTTTAAACCTGACGGAAGGGTCAGTATAAGCGGATCACCCGTAATGACCGGGGGGGGAACGAGACTTCTATATCGGGTTCGAGCTAGTTAATATAAGAAATCAGTGCCTATTTTCCGTAAATAGTTATAAGCTAGTTTATATTAAAACATCTAATTAGCTTCTACTATTTAATATTCTACTAAACTAGTAAGATTAATCTAAGCTATTATACTCCGTCACTTCTATTTATAGTAAAGGACGACTTATACTTAAAAGGACTAGAACTATTAAATTATAGGTCATCCGTTATACTCTAGAATCCTTAAGATAGACTATCGAAACGCTTAATAGTATTTAAACTAAACCGTAGTTTAGAAGTCGGAACTAAATCCTCTCCTTCTAAGAAACTTCTTAGACCGGGAAGCTTAAAATGTTTTTTTATATATTCCTAATCACTAAATTTCTTAAATGTTCCCTTATCCTAGTTATAATTCGGTTTTAATAGAAAACGCTTTAAAAGGCTATATATAGCTAGTATAAGGCAGCGAAATTAACTATGCTATAACGGATCTAGGAGAGCCGCTATAGGTCTAGACAGGTGCTTAGTTATAAAGCACTATAGCTAAGTATATAACTGACGATTAAGGCTTAATATAAGCCGGTCTAAGTTTTAAAGATAGATTTATTCTACTCGAGGATAGAATTGGCGGGCTTAAAGTGGTTATTTAGGACCTTCGGAACGAGTGAGTGCCCTCCTTATATAAAGACCTATAGACTATCGCTAACAGGATACTACTAGGTTATAAGAGAAGATAAGGTAATGCCTACCCCTTATATTTAGGATAATATTAACCCTAAAGGTAGATTTTTTACGGATATAGAGGCATATATAAAAAAAACTAGTAGTATAGACGAAGGAGTCTAAAGATACTATAGACAGTCTAGTAGCGGATTTAAAGAAGGCCGTTGAGTTAATAATATTAAAATAGGCTATATTTAAGTACTTCGGATCTAGGCGGCTATGTTTATAAGAGATAATCATTAGATTTAATAAGCTCGTATCATTTATATTAGACTATAGCTAGGGTAAGGAATTAAAAAAAATTTAATTCTTTAAATTAGAATATATATCTAGTTTAAATCAAATCTAGCCCGCTAGATAACTTCTAGGAGTCGTATTAGGATACTTACGTATTCTCTAGAGTATAAGCTAGGCTTTATTCGCCTTTATTTCTTTAAGACGACATTTCTCGAGTGCCTTCTATATTAGTATTATAGTAGTATATATCTCTTATAATAGATTCTTTATACGAGTAGAATCTTATTAATGTCTTACGATATAGAATTCTAGCTACGAATTCTTTATAATAATTCTCTCTAGCGTCTCTAGCTACTGTCGTTTTTAAAATTCCTCGACTCTCTTAAGCAGATCGTTAATAGAAAAGTCTATTAGGTCTTACGAAGCAAATTACGAGTTAGGAGTTAGGGCGGCTTTTTGGCTAGAGGTAGTATCTATAATATATGTTTTTAGTAAAGCAAGTATAATCGGAGGGCGTCTATATATTATATAAATAAAGATCTTAAGCGCCTAAACTCGCTACTATTCTTATCCTAAACGGGATCCCTAGAGCCAATTTAGGCCCCGTCTAAATATAGCTTCTTATTAATTATTAACCCCCTGTCTAGCCCGGGGCGTCCTTACGGGTATATAAAGACAATTTTAATTTCTTTCGTTAAGATTTCTAGATCCGAATCTAATCCCTCGTCTTAATCTTTTAAGATCTCTAAGATAAATTTGATTAATATGATTTTCGGATTTACCTTTATATCGAAAAAGGGTAAGGGGGAACTTTATCGTAAAAAGACTACTAGATTTACTCTGATGTTAATAAAGGGAACGAGGGGCTAGCGTAAGAAAGAGGCCGGGAAAGGGGGAAATAGTTCTCCTTTATTTATAATATGTCGGTCTAAATATTTTAGTACTACTACTATTAAAATAGTAACCGCTATATATTTGTCTAGACTAGAGGAATTCCTAATACAAATTAAATTAGGAGGGGATTCGGAAGCGGAGGGTGATTTCTTTAATAATATAGGCGAGAAAGGTCTTTAACTAAAATAGATTTCGTTAACGTATTTATTATAAACTATTATTAATAGTAAATCTAAACTAATAGATACCTTATATTTTACGAGACTAAAGACTATATAACTAATATAATATAAACCTAACTTTATTATTATATATTAAAGTTAGAGATATAAGAGGTCATTATTTAAGACAGAATATTATCTTTTATATATAAATCTAATACTTGGCTTTATTAAAGAAGAGAAACATAGCGACCTATATTAATTTTATAACCTATCTAACCTTTATCCGGCGTAGCTAGTCAATAATAGCTTATTTAAATATAAAAATAAAAAACAGTAAACTTTAGTAATAGCCCTAAAGAAATAATATAATAGCAATTTAGAGAACGAGAGCGAGTAGAGTAGCGGGGATTTTTAGGAGCCCGGTACTTATAAGAGAGCCCGAGCCCGTAAAAATCGGCGAAGTGAGCGGTATAGGCCTTATAGATAGTTAAGCCGTTAGGTCTTTTATAGTTACGTTAAAATTCCGAGCCGAAGTACCCCGATAAAGAAAAGTCGTAATAGTATTAGGCGGACAGAAGGTCGTCTACGAAGAAGGAGCTTTAGTTTGATAAGATTGATTAGTAAAAGTTAGGTTAAGTAGGTCGCTTAATTTAGATACTTTAGATATTATAGAAACATTACTAAGCTTAATAACGCTAGATCCGGATAAGTTGCTAATCTAGATTTAGATAGTCGCCGTTTCTTTAATAAAAGGGCTATTTGTTATTATAGGGAGGCCTAAGGAGGCAATAGCTAGTTAGGCTATAATAGTGTTCTAGAAACGTATTCCTAGGCCTGTTCTATTATAAGCTAGGCCTAAGCCGAGTAAGAAAACTACCGTAGAGAGAGTAGAGATATATATAGCTATAGTCGAAGAACGTAAGTCAGAAAGTTCTCTAGTTCTAGCTCGAGGAGGAGAGTAAGTCATATCTTAAGCTAAAAGTAAAATGTTCTATTATTAGGGCGGATAGAGGCGTCCGAAAGGTGACCCGGTTGACTAGTATACGTACTTTTAACACCGCTTAAGTCTCCGCTATATAAAAGGGGACCGGAAATAACGCCCTAAAGAATTTTTTATACCTTTAGTATTCGGCGAGACCTATTATAGCTCTACGAAGTACGGGGACCGGAGTCGGCTCTTAAGATAATAGTGCCTTAAATAGTTCTCGGATAAACTATATAAAAAACAGTCTTTCCCTAACGAGTAAGGTAGACTTAGAATCAAGTTATAACCTAAATTAAGCTATAACTTAAATTAAGTTATAACCTAAATCAAGTCATAACCTAAATCAAGTCATAATCTAAACTAAGTTATATCTAAATCTAAAAAGCACTCTTATATAGCGAGTAATCTTCTAATATTAATCAGATCCTTAGCGAAGCTATAACTCTTAAACGGAACCTGATTCTAATTCGAAAAATAGCCGCGGTAGGGACAGATATAAGTAATGATCTAGGGGTAGACGGTAACAAGTAAGGAGAGACGGAAGTCAAGAATAGTTTAGTCACTCTATAGGCAACCCTAGCGGCTAAGGACGGCAGGATCGATGCCGATAAAGCCAGACAGGCGGTAGTAGTAGTAGTAGTAGAGACTTTAGTAAACGGCCAGGATACGATAAAAACAGAAAATCATAGCGGTAATAAATCTGATAGCGAATTAAGCGATTACGAGACTAATAGTGACGAAGACGTCGTTCTTATCCTGCCCGAAGATAAAATAGATAGTATAACAGAAACCGACGCGATATTAAAGCCGTCTAAAATTATTTAGAAGGTATATTAAGAAGCTATACCGTATTTAGCGAAGCTTATGATCGATTCTACCGACCTGACTGCCCTAGGTATATTAAAGGCTTTAAACGACAAGATCAAGTAATAAAACGAGAAAGAGGAAAACCTATCGGACGGATAGATTATTAATGTTCTATTTTTTATATCAAACTTCGAGATAGCTAAGCCTTATATAGACCGTCTTTTAAAGAGAGGTAAAGGCGAGCCTACTGACTAGGAGTCGGTAAAGAAACTTAATAAGATAAATACTATTCTACGAAAGATAAACACTAAACACCACTATCCCTAGAATTAGACTATGACCCCCCTAAACGAAGAAGTTATAGTAAAGGCTTAAGTAGTTAAAAAAGGGGCAGACGAAATAACTAAAAAGAAGGTAGAGAAGAGAGCTAAGAAGAAGGCAGACAAGGCGGCGGCAGACAAGGCGGCGGCTGATAAGGTGGCGATAGACAAGGTAGCCGGCTAATAAGGCGGCGGCAGACAAGGCGGCGGCTTGATAAGGCGGCGCGTGATAAGGCGGCGGTTGACAAGACGGCGGCTGATAAGGCGGTAGCGAGGAAGTTTAGGAATATAGAGTTTCCCTAGGTAACATATCCCCTCCCGACTAGGGAGCGGATTATTACTAGTCGATAAAGGACGAAGGACGATGTCTCGGGGTCTCTCTATTGTATAGAGCTTCTATATACCGACCCCGAGGACCTAAACTTTAAATTCCGAGACGATATTAACATAATTGAGCTATAGAAGTACTTCCTAACGCCGGGGATAAAGTTGATAGGTAAAACAGATAAAAAGGGCCGGCTAGTAAAAGTGTAGCGGAAGGTAGACAGAAAGGATTTTAGAGAATTTAAATTTTGCGTTATAGGAAAGAGGGAGAGGTCAGACCTAAGAACAAGGACTAGGCCGGTATGTCCCGAGGTGCTCTATAGCGTTATGATAGTAGATAGATTTAACGTCCTAAACAAGACGGGACTTTTAAATATAGTTAGAAAGAAGGCTAAAGAAGGCTATATTCGCAGGTACTACGAAAAGAAAGGGATCACTTCGCTATAGGACGTCAAGCCGAATTCGTAGACTATAGCGACCGAAGATAAGGAGTTGCTAGACAAACTAAAGTCGGAGCGGCTTAATTTAGTATTACCTAGAAACTTAGAGATCAAAACTAAGAAGATTGATACTAAGGAAAAGATCAATACTAGTAGAAACTCCTTAGATTCGACACTTAAGAAGATAGAGTAGAGAATGGCTTTAATAGAGACAAAATTAGTAAAAGTTGACGAACTTGATATTAATATAGCTAATATAACGTTACTAATCTAATAACTAATAAAACAGGCTAGGCTAAAGGCAGCTAGCGGATAGGAAGACTAGGGTGATCTAGAAGTAGAGAATTAGGAGGTTCACCTTTCGCTTGTTTATAGCTTCGTCGTTTGGCTTATTACGTTCTCAAGTTTGTTAGGCAAGTCTTTGTTTTTCGTTAGTCCCTTATATTACTCTAGTTCCCTATATCGGCTGGCCCGAATAAACCACAAAAAATACTTAGCGTAGTATAGTACTAATAATCGAGTTTCAACTTACCTAACCTATTGCCTGAAATATAGTCTCCAAATGAATATGCAATCGTGCCCTAGTAGTGACTGCCGCGAGCGACTTCGGAAGCATACGTTGGCGGATAAAGCGAGAGAAGTTCAGAAAGAACCTTATATAGCAAATACGGGACTAGATATAGTAACTGTTTCTAGTGTAAATAGATGCCCCTAGCTATCAAGTTCTTCTCAAATCCCACTGCTTAGAGTTTCTCCAAACGGTTCGTGACTTTTATCTCCTCGCCTCTACAATCTCTAATACAGTTGACTTTTGATGATTTTGGCTCTCTTGACGACCTTTTACTCGCTGAAGAACATAATCAGTCAACTGTATGACTTTATCAATGTCTTCTAAAATTTTGCCTATCTATAGGCTGTTATTCACAACGAAGTCCTTAAACGAGCGCTTTACCGCGTTGCGAGGACTCTTTCGTCGTGGTTTGGTCATCTTTTCTGTGTCATCGTCGATGATCTCAATTACCGAATCTGTCTTAGCCGTCTGTTCTATAACCTCGTCTATCACAATTGTCGAAGCTGTCTTAATCGTTTGTTCCGTGCCCTCGTCCATGATAACAATTGCTAAATCTGGCTGGGACATCTCTTCTATATCCTCGCCTATGATCACGATTATAACATCTGGCTTGGTCATCTGTTTTGCTTCCTCTTCTACGATCACAATCGCTAAACCTGACTTGTACTAGCATCTTTACCAGTCATCTCCGGAGACGCTTCGCCTGGTCTAGAATTATCGGACACAACAGTTATAGTGGCTTAGGCTCCTGTTCACAGGTCAGATATCGTTGCGAAAAATAAAAGGCAATATCATATCTATAATCAATAAGATTGGTTACTTATAGAGTCACAAGTACTTTTGTCTCTAAACTCGGTATAGTAGGAACTAGCAACCTATGATCGGCATTCGGGTAAACTGTCGCCATCTTCTCCTTACTAGGTAAGCAGCTATAGTGTCATTGTTAAACTGCTTACCTGTCATGAACCGTCGAGAAGTTGCTCGGATACTGGTTCGTTCGCTTAAAGTAATAGGCTTAGGGTTACGTATTATAAGTTCGTATAAATACTAGATATATTTAGGGACAGAATCAATCCTTTAACATCCTAAAATCAATCCTTTAACATCCTAACTAGATCTTTTAATACGCTTCGAGACCTTCGTCTCCTCTAAGATCTACTGCTTAACGGTTTCTTTCATGTTATTATACTTACTATATTTAGAAATAACATTTCGATATAACATAGCTATAAAGCCGCGCCTTCTCTCCTCTACGCTACGAAGTTGTTCGATAAGTTTGCGGAGCTGTTATAGCCGATCCTCGATTAAGATATTATTAAGTAACTTGACGATGTCAGTTTCGAGTTTAATAAGC
Organism: Cudoniella acicularis; assembly: GCA_013054445.1. Lineage (NCBI taxonomy): Eukaryota > Fungi > Ascomycota > Leotiomycetes > Helotiales > Helotiaceae > Cudoniella > Cudoniella acicularis. The sequence goes on from JAAMPI010000332.1 coordinate 32,075, forward strand.
TTTAAGAATTATACTGTTCTCTCTAAGGAGAGCTGATAGAAGTTTTTAGAACTCTATAGAGTAGTATCTAGCTATCTAGATTCTGTGTTAATAGAATCCTTTAACGAACGTTGGCCAAACTTAGAGCGTGTCTTCCGTTTCAATTAGGCCTTAGGCTTACTACTAGAAGCCCCTATATCTTAAGGTGAGTTGACCTGGCTGTCGGGAAGAGTGGTGTCCTTATCCCCCTTAGGGCGCTTGTATAATATAGTATAGTTATCGACTTCGTTATTAGCGGTTTTAAACGAGCGCTTAGAGGAGTTTGACGGCCTCTTGGCAGATATAACATCGATGATATCATCGTTAGAGTCGTTTGAACTAGTACTCGTGTCCTCGTTTATAGGCATATACGGTCTAGGTTAATATAGTTTATATCGGCTCGTAGATTTATCCTTAAGAGCTTTGTTAGTGGCGTCTACGGAATCAAGTAGGGCAGAGGCTAGACGTTTTATATATAAACCTAACATTTTTTTTACGTATATATTCGCTGTCTTATATACTATCGAAATCGCTACTAACAATTTCGAACTCTAGTGAAGGACTTGGTCTATAGTGACTATCACTAGCAGATAGCTTAGATTTATCTTTAGAATCGATGCTAGTCAAATCGATGATAGTCACTTAAACATATTTCAGTTAGCTTAATCTCTTGAAAGTAGTAAGCGTAACTCACTATTTCTCTTGCTTAGTTAAAATCGAACTTTCTTGCCTGATTCTTTACGTTTATACTTCTGACTATTTGCTTCGTAGTTCGTGGGCTAAGAGGTATTCTTAGCGGTATTAGAACTTAGTAGATAAGATAGTAAGTCCTTTTAAGGCTCTTAATCTAAATCAGCCGTAGAAACGTCTAGAAGAATGTTAGAGAATACGCGGAAGGTGACGAAAGAGAATTTTACCTGATTGATTTCCTAAGCTAGGGCGAGTTAGAAGACTCTTGACTAGGTGGTCTTTAGATAGGCGTTCGGCTATTGATTAGACTTAAGAGGAACTTTCTCTTAGCTCTTTCGGAATTTCTCCGTCTAGTAGGTTCGTTATAGGGCTATCTATAGCAGATCGGCTATTAGAGAGACTTGCCGAAGCTAGCGTATCTTTAAGAGCTTTCTTCGCTTGTTAGTTTGTTATAGAGTTTTCCGTAGTTTGCTGATCTCTAGCCTAGGTTTCCGTAGTTAGTCGGCCTTTAGAGGGACTCTCTAAGTATAGTAAAGTTGTTAAAGGCTCTTTCGTAGGCGGAGCTTTAGAAGGTGCTTCTCTAGTAGGCAGAGTAACTATAGGATTCTCCGCTGGTTTTAGGTCTTCTGATAGGCCGTTTGTAGGTAGTTGTTCTTTAGAGGGGCTATTTAAATATAGTAGAGTTGTTAGTGACTCTCTCGTAGGCGGAGCTTTAGAGGGACCTTCTCTAACAGGTAAGATAACTCTAAGATTCTCCGGAGTAGGTTGGTCTTTAGAGGGGGCTTCTCCTAATAGTAGGCCTATTATAATAAATGACGGAGCTTGCTAGTTTTTAGAGAAATTCTCTATAGTTAGAGATTCTACTAGTATAGTGGCGGTGATTACTACTTTCGATTATAATGTTTTTAATTGTGCTCTAGTCTTACGGGAAGCTATGTTATGAGGTACGCTAAACAGGTAGGGATAGTGATAAAGGTGGTGTTGAATGAGTGATGAAAAGGGTGATGTGGTGATATAGTGGTGAAGATAGTGATATGTGATGAAGGGTGATATGTGATAAAGGGTGATATAGTGATAAAGGTAGTGATAAAGATAAAAGATTGTATATAATGATTAAACTGGCAGAAGCAGACCTCCGGGTTCCTAGATACTTATCTTCCTAGAATCGAAGTATCTATAATCTCCGACTTGAGTAGTAGCGCTTAGCCTACCTTTCCGTATAAGAAAAACCGGCTAGCTAAGCCCAAACCGGAGGAGGATCAAGGCAGATTCTTAATATCCCTACTACTCGGCATAAGAATCGCCAGCCAGCCGAAGCAGATAGGACGGAGATCAAGGTAGATTCCTGGCAGCCCTACTACTTGGTATAGGAATCGTCAGCTAGCTAGAACAGGTATAAGAGGGACTAAGGCAGATTCCTAGTAGCCCCGCTACTCGGTATAAAAAACACTAGTACCCCTAATATATACCTTCTATTATAGCTTTATCACCGTGTATCAGGCAGCAGATCTAGCCTAGCCTGTCCGTGATCTACTAGCTGTCTGCGTAGTATACTCAAACCGCCAGAACGAGACATGGAAGCTCAGCCCCTAATCCGCATGATATAAGCCATCCTTCCGCCGGCGTATTATAAGTCAAGCCGCTACTATATATTAAAAATAGCTTCTAACGGGGTTTAGCTTACGATCTACATACTCTTAGGCCATCCTTCGGCGAGCATGACGATAGTAGAACCACTATCACATGCTAAAAGAGCGTTCTAGCAGGATTTACTATATGACCTGTCCCTATTAATGTCCCTAAACCGACGGCTAAGCTATCTTCTACACGTTCTAGGAAACGCCGACTGTCGCGCCACCTAGGCGAATATTGGCTAGGCGGCCTATTTATACTTTAACGTAGGAATAGAGACGTCATGACTGATATTAGCGCGGGATAAAGGATGCTATGATCTTAGCTATAGAGAGGGGGTTTGTAGGGCCGAGAGATTTCACTTCAGAGCTGACTCTTCTCGTTGTTCTCCTCGAAGATCACCAAACACGGGTAGAATCTAATGCCCCTAGATCTCTAGATCCCTAATGTTATGCTAATATAAGGTGACCAAAAGTAGTAACATTCGGTGGTGGTGGCCATTTCTAAGCACGCTCCTATAGTATCGTGGCTTAGCTTATATCGCGCAGGAAACAAGCATCGTCGTGGCACGATTCTTAGCCGGGGTTGACTCTCGAAACATATATATAGGATCCCTCGTTGACGTCAATAAGTCTGTCAGATCAGGGCAGAGACAAGCTCTACTAGTATAAAGCATTGCCTATCCTTTGTATTAAGTGAACTTCATGTTTGTGATGCTTCCGAGAACGAGGTGGCCGATCTGCGCGAGCATAGAACTCACCCTTCCCGGTGATGTGGACTGAGCATTCAGGGGGAAAGCTGAGAAAGCCTTGCCTAAGAGTGATAACCCATCCCGTGAGGAGCTCGAAACGCTCCTTCCCGATGATATGGATCAAGCATTCAGGGGGAAAGCTGAGAAAGCCTTGCCTAAGAGTGATAACCCGTCCCGTGAGGAGCGCTAAAATCATGCCGAGACACAGCGTAGCAATGCGTTACGCAACTCATCGGGAGTTGTAAGAGCAAGGTCAATGATGACGACACAGGGGAGGCTTGGGATTTCTGGCTCAAGGACTCGTCTAGATACATCGATTAGCCTAATAACGAAGATAAAAGAGCCCTCCTGTCCCACGAACTCTTATCACAAACAACGACAATCTTGTGCATCTGCCTTTTCTATCACATCACTTGATCTGAAGCAGCGACAATAAGCGACACAAAGACAGTCGTTAATGAATTGAGTGACTCGGACGCGCTGAGTGACAACGAACATATATCAGTTAGTGAGAAAGCGCCTCAAAGAAAACCGACTCACACTACATCAATTGCCAGAGCCGTCAACAGTGCCTTGCGTGTAAGTGATATGGCATCTGAGATTGTTTTCTTCCACTCATACGTCGTACAGGAGAAACCCAATACTACGCATCAACGGAAGTTCCGGGCTCCAAGATTTACAATATCTCCTCGTAAGCATCTACCCTCACTCATCATGATCCCTGAAACTTACTTGCGCAGCTACATCCCAGACGTGCCAAACCGTAACTGATGCCTCGAAATTTACGGCTTGGTCGGTCGAGACCCAGATTGAATAGAACATCCATTTTGAAAGGCTGAAATACAGGCTTGACAACGTTAAGGAAGCACGGATAAAGGACCAAAAGAAGATAGAGGTTATGATGGAGATGATTATACAGCTTTAGGATAAGGGCTCTTAGAAGAGAAAGGTGGGCGAAGATGTGGGCCGCGCCGAGGAGAGTTCTAAGAGGTTGAAGAAGCGCACATGTATTGAGGAGTTTGGAAGTGTGGCAGCGGGTTAGGTGAATGGTATAAAGAAATTGACATCCTGTTGTCAGCCATTTCGTGATCTGTAGTGACTTAGCTCGAGCTTAACCGAGGAGCCGTATTGTGGGGCAGTGTCAGGGGTAACATCACGTGCCCTCGGCTAGTGTACCGTTGCGAACTTTGCCGGGTCAGGTGTGTCCGGAGTTACCCCGCGTTTGACCCCGCCCCCTATTCCCCCCTAAATAGTATACGATCGCTTTACGCACACTCCTCCATGTCTCTCTCGTCCAAACCCAAAGTGGCTCTGCCATACCAACACTCACTTCCCTAACATCCACTAAAATGAAATGTGGTATATCTTTCCCACGTCCCGTTACAGGGCAAAATAAATTAGAATTTTTACGGATAAAAATAATTTAAATAAATATAGTAGCCCAAATGTTAAAGTTTACTGATGAATTTACAGTTAATTCTTTCTTATACCCCTAAATACTAAACTGAACACGTCTAGATAAGCCCGAAGGGGACTGCATCTTCTATTCCCGACCCCCAGAAATAGCCTAGATCTACGACTCATTCACCTATGGACAAGATCTTTATTCACTTATATGTGTATTTACGGTAGTTATTCTATAATCCTAAAGCTTAGGTGAAAAGTCTTTAATAATAAATAAGAGACTAGGTAGGTGATGACTATCTACCCACACAGTATCTTAATTATAGTATTCTCTATAACCAAAATCAAAATCCTCTACCGCCCCTATTTGCGATAGAGCTGACAAATTTCTGATAAACCCTTCGTTCTAAAAGTTATAGTAAAACGTAAATCTGATCATAGACCTTTTCTTTTCCGAAGCTGCGTTAAGGAGAATGTTAGATCTTCCTTACCGTCGAAAGTTTCGAGGATTTTAGAGATGTGTCCTTCTAGCTCTCGAGAGTATTCGGTTTCGCTAAAGGGCTGTTAGTATATTAGATCTCTATACTACACTTCGATTATTTATATCAACTCTTCTTTACCTAAGAAGAATTTGTCAATCTTACTAGAAAAGCTGTTAGTATATGCGATAGTCAATATTAAACTTAGATTGCTTATAAAGAGCCCTATCTTGCCACTAAATATTCGTACGAGTCAGATAGACCCTTTTTGACCGGTATAATAAAGCAAGGGATGTCGTGTCTCTTAAGAGTAGACTCTATAAGTTTGAACAGGATTCTAGCTTACTCCGGAGGTAGGCGACAACAAAATGGCTTGGCTAGGTCGGAACGAACCGTTGTGATCGCGGTGTTGCTTCGTAAACTCACCACGGGCCGGCTAGTGAGTTCCTTATTGGTGTCCTATTCCTAGGGAAGTAATATAACAGCGTTGTGCCGCTTAACAATATAGTAATATAGATATTCGATAGGCTAACCGTATTTATATACTTGCTTTTCAAGAGATCGACCGAAATTAAATACTGCCTAAGGTACTAGATTAGATATTAAATTTAGTAAGAATATTCTAGGAGGTTGTCGTAACATACGTAGCTATAAGTAAATACTAATATCAAGTCAACGGAGAAGGCCTATAAAGTTGTTACGTGTATAGGTATCTATAGTTAGGATATAAGGGGCCTTATATATTGCTAATAAGATTTTGATACTTCTAAGGATAGATGCTGTTAATATAATTCGATACTCCTAAACAATTATAGTTAGTAATAAAGACAGTGATAAAGATAAAGGGTGATAGTGATAGGTGATAGTAAAGGGTATATATGATAATTGGACTGGTTAAAGGTATGCCGCTATATTGACCGAAAGTTTAAACCGTAACACATACCTATCAGATTATCCTAATACCAAGTTAATGGTATAAAGATTGATTCGTCGTAGTACTCCGCCTACCTCTCGATATAAAAAACTCTAGTTAGCTAAAGCAAGTATAGGGGGGGGGATCAAGGCAGATTCTTAGCTTCCCTACTACTCGGCATGAGAAACGCCAGCCAGCTAAAGCAGATATAAGGAGGATCAAGGCAGATTCTCAGAATCCTATTGTTCGAGGCTCCTTTTAACCTATGATAGCAGCTTGGCTTGCGCTATGCCGGGTCAGGGGATGGCTTATAGTGCCGATCGTGGACTGAATCCTGTGGAAGCCCCTTTTAACATGCGATAGCGGCTTGACTTTCGTTATACTAGCCGAAGGATGGCTTATATTATCAGATCATTGGCCGAGCTTCTATCCCTAGCGGCTTGATATACATTATATAAAGTGGCAGACTATAGACATTCTGCCTTACGATCCCCGTAAATATGCTTCAGCTGCTCGGTATCCCCTTCGAGTAGTAGATCGAGCACTAGTTAAATCCTTTTTTATATTAACAACTCGGTATTAGGATTTTCAGTCCATGACCCGTATAATATAAGCCAACGCCACTTAACACTATCATTATCGTGTCTAAGGGGTTATCTAACGAGATACCCTAACAGTCGCGGCCCCGTAACCCCTCTAATAAGAAACTGATAGTGCTGTTCATTCTCTTGTTCCTCTGCTATGACCAGCCCCCTTTAAAGTGTTCTGCTTTTCCACGAGAACGACTCTGCCGCGGGCCTTTATCTGTCCTAGCTATTATAGCGTCGTCACCGAGTCTTAGGTACTAAGCGGGATGTTCACGCGAATCGGCCTAACTTCGTCCTATTAAGCATGATCGTATCGTAGCTGCGTCACTGACATATAGCGGCGAAGCCGTAACGAGATTCATATAGACGTAAAGTTGACCTAGGGGGCCTGGCCCGGAGACGAATCCGTATTTGGATCGGGGTTGATTCGCTCCCTAAACTATATCACCCTTACGCTTACCAAGCCATATACGGGACGGGACGCATCGTGGCTAGGTATGGCTCGGAATGATAGAAAAGTTCGTGCCGGCGAGAGTCAAGGCAGAATCACCAGCGGAGCTATATCAATACGGAGGCGAGGGTCGTGTCTCGACGGATATATATCTAGGAACACATCTCCTGGTTTTCACTCAACCCCTATAGGAAGCCTAAAAAACTCACTATAGGCCGCCTAACAAGCACTACGCTTAGAGAATTTGATGATTTCCTTATAGCCACGCTTATTGATCAAGTGAGTATCCTTCTAATCACAAATTCTATAGCTTCTAATTATTTATAGGTATACTAGTTGCTAATACGAAAATTTGACTTTAATTATCAGCCGAACACTAAAGGGAATAATCAAGTCATTACTATACTACGTTATTCTGTTATCAAACAACAAGATATACCTACGGCAGTCTTATAACTTCTCTAGCTCGATAAATTCATATAGTTTATCGCCTTATGTTCTAGTACGAAACACGCTTTCGGAATATATCTCCGCAAATACCTTAATATCTATTTATCTGATTACCCCTTCGAGGTTTCAAACACAGATCGCTTTAGGCCAAAGGGCCAGGGTATGGCTATCATTATACGAGTATTTGTTAAGAAGGGCCAAGATATTAAGTATCTTTAAGGAATAAAGGCTTATATAGATACGAATAAGCAGGAGGCAATAAAGCATAGTAGGCAGGATTTTAGTCTCTTAAAGCTCGACATAGGTACCTATATAATACTCGGGCTAGTAAGTTTTATAAATTATAGCCGTAAATTTAACGCTCGACTTTCGATAAGAAGACTATTTATTCAAGTTATTATAGAAGAAGACATCGAGATTAAAGAAGAGATCACGATTTACTACGATAAAGACTACTTTTACCCTGGCGTCGAGGTCCTTAAGAATAGCGAGGAAGAGGAAGTAATAGTAGTAGTAAGACTTAAACGGCACTAGAAGCTATACGGACGGGAGTGGCCTATACGCTCTAGATGACGCTCTACTTTTAGGATTATAGTAAATTTTGACCTTCTTTCTCTTCTAATTCCTTTTCGTAATATAAGAATCTTTATTTAAGAAACTATTATCATTTCGGAGAATAGCGATATGTCTTTAACCCTACTCTATCTTCAAACTCCGCCTTAATCGTATACGGGCCACAGTCGCAAAGTTTGCGACTATAGCCCGTATACGATCAAGATTCACACTTAGCCTCGTAAGGTCGAACGTCTATTATAGAGATTATATAAACACTCTTTTCCCTATAAGAAATGCCGTCTATAAAAGACCGTTACTTCGCTATTATAAGGTATGTCCTAAATTGCGATAAGCATTTGCCTCTACTACCTAGATATCTTTATAACGCGGAACTCGGTAAAAGGGTCATACGAGTGGTTGACCTTCCTTACCCAATTACCCTTTTCTTTTAGGTAGATCTAGGCGACAGGCTCGTCTCCGAGATCAGGTCTCCTAAACTTAATAGGCTAGCTATCGTTATAAGTATTAAGAGGTGCGAATTCTCTAACAAGTTCCCCTAGGATTTGACCTTTTTAGTATATTATACCCTCTATACGAACGCCCTAGCCCTTCCCTGCTTCGTTCGTAATACGAGGCTTGTTCTCGGGCAAATATATAGTGATATAATTGTATTTTTCTTTATTATATAGATCGTATTAACGATCGGAAAGAGGAACCTAGGCAGGGCTCTATAGCTAGCCCTAAAGCTAATAATCTGGTTTAGACTAGTCGAACTTTCTTACGTTAAATTTATTCGCCTCTATAATCGGAAACTCCTCTATAAAGGCAGCCAAGTCTTCTATAGGTAACCGGGCGATCGTTTAAGGATCCTTATTCTCCTATTTAAACTTAGGGACTTCTACGTTAGACCAAACCGATGCTTAGAAGGTTTTCCCTATACGACATATAGGCTATACGAACTTATTAGATTTTAGGAAAGAGTAAAGTAGCTTGATATCTTTATTAGATAGCTCCTGATATATACGGCCGGATATCTAGAGACTTTCCCTATCCCTTCGGTTCGGAGGAATAAGGTATAAGAGGCCGTTAAAACTGTTATATATTCTCTTCTATCGCCGCCCTTCGACAAGGTAATAATATAACTTTATACGATTCGTCTTAGAGTTCTACTACCTAAGGCCATTTATAAGGTTTATAATAGCCTCTAGATCCGCACGCGTCCGGCCCTCCTTCCCTTTATCGATAGTTTCCGCTAGCTTAACCTTCGCGAAGCGGTCTAAGAACTCGTTAAGCTATGATCTTTTCTCTAGGGCACTAATGACTTATACGAGTCGTATAGCGATAGCCCTATCGTCATCTTTCTCGAATAACGGTTTCGATCGATCCTTCTAGCTATAGATTAGAGAATATAGTTAATAAAAGGCCTACTTCCTATAAACTACCTTAAGGAGGCTGCCTATTTAAGGCGTTATTTAGGCCTTCCTCGACTAGCTTTCGGTCGGTAAAGGCTTCCTTTTAGTCCTAGCAATTTTCGACTAAACGACCGCGACTTTCTCTAGCTATAAACGTGCCCTTCTGTTTCCTTAAACCTCGACTAGTGGCCCTTCCTTAGGAAGTCGGAAGTAGGCTTTTATTAAAGCATACGGACCGTAGCTTATCTTATAAAATCGGTAATCTAGAGGTATATCTAGTGTAGAACTATATAGGATATTGATTATAAGAGCGTAGTTAGGTCCTAAGTTTATAACCTAGTAACGGATCCCCCCCCGTTTCGTTACTATAAGTTCTCCTAGTCCGATATAGACAAGAGAATACTCAACCCCTTACTTATCTAGTTTGCTTAGGGGGATAATACGGCTAAGCTAGCGAAGGGCTTAAGAGTAATACCCTATTTCTAGAAATTCTCGACGTATACGGCGCTCTAATTCTTTATTATAAGCCGGTTTGATTAAAAGCTATAGTTTAATCGCGCCGGCTCGTAAAAGGTTTACTAAGGCGAGATTAGTATCTTTATTATAGCAGACAGAAAATAATATCCTAGGACTAAGGTAAGCGTATATAGTCCCGACTCCGCGAATCTCCCGACCGCTAATCCGTTCTAGTCGTTTTCCTAGGTTTAGTTTAATGTCTAGAAAAAGAGGTTCCCCGATAATATAATATATATTTGATAGGGGGTCGTTTATTATACTTTCCTATAGCTCCTTTTGTTTACTTCGCGACTAGGACCTTTAGGTTTAAGGAAATGGTAAGCTAGGTAACCGGACTTCTCGCTTCTGTCTTTTAGTTACTATAACGAACCCTTAAGAATCCCGATAGTAAGAGAAGTTTGTAAAATAGTCTCTCCCTAGCTGACTAATAAAAGCTTTATCTAATATAAGAGGTAGTAGGTCTTCGACTATAAGCTTAAAATAGCCCTTTTCTTTAATATCTAGGTTAGAAGAGAATTTCTCGAATTTCGCTTCGTTTATATTTTTATTAATATCTTTATACTTATAGCGAAATGTTAGTGCGGTTTCGTCCTCTAACTAGGGAAGTCGTGCGTTACTTGGTTGAGTTATAAGGTTAGAAGGTTTAGTAGTTAATATTATAAGCGCAAGCTCGTAATAAACAGACTCTTTACCACGTCGCGACGGGATAATATTATAGTCCGAAGATATAGTAGCAGATACGTGTCCTAATAGTATAGATCTATCGGTAGCCGTTGATGTTTGTTGTCTACTTTTCGGGATAGCTAGAGACACTAACTTAGTCTCGGGCTGACCTAGTACGGAAGCGCTATGTTATAACTCGGCCTTAGATACGGCTCTAACATACGTCGCAAACGCGTTGCTTTACGTATAGCCACTATTAGTAAATATGCGTATACTAAGCGTCTTCTTAACGCTCTTTAACTCTACTAATATTTTACTAAAGCACTTAAAGATATCCTATACCTAATCCGGCCGTCCGCTCGGGGCCTCGACACGTACTAAGCGGCGCTATTTACTATGTTTG
>JAAMPI010000333.1:0-42976 GCA_013054445.1 Cudoniella acicularis
TAATTCATCCCTCGCACGCCCGTGGGACGTAGTTATGGCGTATCCAATAACGAGAAAAACAGACTCCAGCATAAAAACATACGACGGTCCGCACAATGCCCTGTCCATACAATGCCCTGTCCATGACTTCTGCGTCATTGGTGATCGGAGACGGATACTTCGCACTGCAGTGCGCCGGGTCAGTACAGTTTCTGGACCCGTTCCTCGTTACCGTGCACATGGAAAGCTCGGAATCGATGCCACCCTCTCGATGACCGTTGGAGACACGATTTGAGTCGTCGCTACGTCTGCGTGTATGCAGCTGCCTGCACATGAAGAAACTCGCGCACGCGGTAATGGCGACGTTGCTTTTACCTGCGCCTGCGGAGCCTTCGTTCTGGATTCTAGGCCTCCGAGTCCGGGAGCGCCTCGATACTCGGAGATGTCTTGAAAAAGGAGTCACACTTGTTGCCCGCTGTAGGTCAGCCGAAAGAAGACAGCTGCCTCTCTCCAGCCATCTCCGGCTCGTCATATTCGACGACATTTCTACAAGGCCCGAGAGGAATCTAGACCGAGAGATTGGTTCACTTCAAAAGACGCTCGCACCACAAATAGAAGCCGACATGCAAGAAAAATCGCTCACAAGAAAGACGACATTTAGGAGGTGAGAGAAATTGCATCCTGTGTCCCCGCATTTTCAGCAGATACAAAAAAGAGGCTCAGACTTGGAGAAGCCCTCATAGAAGCAGAGACATTCAGACTCATAGAGCCTTTATGGCCTGCTTCTCTTCCCTATGTTTAAGATGTAATCTTACTTCTCTGCTTCTATTACCTGCACCAGTAAAGATGCCCAAACGAGGAACTGCGTCCACTAGAGGAGGGATATTATAATTCAACCTCTCGAGTCTCGACGTACAACTCGGATTCTCCCAAAACAGAGGCGTCATTCTCAACGTATCTTGCCTCAACAAATTCAAAACATTAAGAAAATATATCGTGGGGAAAGATAAGATCTATTTGTAGTGTCGTTCATTTGACTTCAGCCACGGCGTCTTTCCAAGACCCAGCTGCGGGGCAAGAAAGCTTGTTTGGACCCGGCAACCCCCCATGGCCTCTTCTCGGGTTCCACAGCTTCTATTGCTTGACCAGGACCCCACCAGGTTGAGGGACAGCGCCTCTTTCTTTAGCAGGCACACTATCTCTACGAGGTGCTTGCCTCTCCGAGCTTCAAAAAAGCGAAAACATACCCTTCATGATTTATGCTTGAAACGGATCCCCACAGCAACGATGCCGCCTTGCATCTGCTGCCAAGGCCATCTATCAAGACGAAACAAGGCAAGACAAAAAAGTCGATGATTCGCACACACAAAACACGTTCACTATCGCACGTCTCTTATTCGACGCCTCACTATTACGAGATGCATTGCATTGTCAATATCAAACATTTCATACATCAACCAAAAATTGCCAAGAAAACTCCCATCAGCCAGTCCCATTTTTTCTATCCGTCTGCCTCTCGGGAATGTGCCCGGCCGTTCATCTGAGAATCAAGGCTCGAGGTGCATCCGATAAGTTCTCTTGAACACCTGTCTCGGTGCTATATCACCTCCGCGAAGACCCGGGAAGCACACCGCTCTCGCCGCCATCGAAATTAGGATTACTGGTCATCGGATAGCCAGGCATTCCGGGCATATCCCAAGTTCTATCACCTGTAAGTACTTGAGGTGCTTCCACGACACCCTGGCTCATGCCGCTCCCCCTATTTTTCGCCATCGCGTAAGAATCATGACTACCCAACTCTTCAGCCTCAGCATCGAAATCCCAATCGCGCCAGAAATCTTTCTTCCCCTTGCATAGACGCTTGAGCCATCCTGGTAGCAGACCGCCTCGTATTTTATACGTCCAGTAGTCTTTCTGCTCGTAATCATAAGGTATGATTCTTCCTGATGAAGCTTTTGCTATAACCCATGCTCCAGAGTTAAGAATTGTGTATGTGATGATGCCCGTGATGAGACCATAGGCAATGGAGTAAGTAAAGGGCATGACTGCCATAGTTAGGAACGCCGGAACAGAGTCGCCAATGTAACGCCAGTTTATATCTGTGCAGGCTCTCGCCATCATAGCCCCAACGAGAATCAAAGTACACCCTGTGGCCCAGGATGGGATACTTGCAAATATCGGCGCAAAGAAGAGGGATATGAAAAAACAGATTCCGGTCATGCATGCAGTGATGCCTGTAGCTCCACCTTCTGATATACCAGCTCCGGATTCAATGAAGGCGGTCACCGGAGGAGATCCAAAGAGAGATCCTATTGTGATGCCCATTGCGTCGACGAGATAGGCAACAGCGCTTCCTTCAAAATCTCCTGTGTCTTCGTCGATGGCACCGCAGAATCGTGCCATGGAATAGAGTGTGCCAGTAGCATCCAAGATGTCGACGTACAGAAAGGTAACAAGAGCAACAACAAAGTGCGCTCCCTGAGGCCCGCTAATGTTCCAGTCCTGGACACCAAGAACCTTCTCGATCGGATGAAAGGTCACAATCTTCTTAAAGAATTCGAAATTGAAATTTCCAATATCGGTATCTGGGAAACAAGTAACTGGTGTGTTTCTCGGCCATGATATGACAGATACGAGCAAGATTCCAGCGATGACTGCCCCTTTGACGCGGTACATCATGAGAAATGCGGTGAAGATGCCTCCGCAAAATATCCCGAGCCACATCGTCGGGTTTCGCATTTTCCCCGACGTGCAGCTCCCATCTGTACCTCGTAATGAGGGGATACAACCGCCGAGCTGCAAAGGATCTGCACTGCCTCCTGTGATAGCGCCGATTCCAGCGTCGTAGGTGAGGCCGATGAGAGCAAGATAGAGACCGATACCAGCGCCACTGGCAATTTTCAAGCTAGAGGGTATGATTCGTGCGAGCCATTGTCTGAGTCCCATAAGGGAGAGGATCACGAATATTAAGCCCTCGACGAAGACTGCCGTAAGTGCGAGTTGATAAGAGACGCTCCCTTGGCCATGGTAACCGACGACTTGATAAGTGAAATATGCGTTCAATCCCATTCCGGGTGCCAAAGCAATTGGCATATTGGCGAAGAATCCCATGCAAAAGCTTGTCAATGCTGCAATAGCCGCTGTGCCAGTGACGAGATCACGGTTGACCTCTTGTACGCACTGTTCATATACTCCAGTCGCCGGATTGGTGCTATTCATGCAAAAGGGGTCGTTCAACTCCGGTGCGTTTTGACAGACACATACACCACCGCTGTCTAAGAGGAATGTTAGGGTATAGTCAAGCCGACTGGTTGAAAGCACTTGCCTGAAGTGATTGAAGCGTTTACTGAAATAATGTAGGCCATGGCAAAAAATGTCGCAAGTCCAGCTCTTATTTCTGTCAAGAACCTTGAGCCCTTTCTCTCTAGCTTGTGCCCCGAAAATTCAAGCCTAAAGTGTCGTCCAACGACACTCTTGGCCATAGCCATATTCGTCCTCTCAACCTATGTTTTGTCTCAGCATATACCATTAACAGATCACTGAAATACATACCCATCCCATGTCGTCGTTTTATTTACTTAAATTATGTATTGGTATGTACTCGAGCTCAAGCAAGATGAGCAGTAGAGTTGAACAAAATCCGACTTCGTTATCTCGTTGATGATACCTCCATTATCCTGAGTTCATAAAACTTCTTGAAATTTCAGTAGTAACTAAGTACCATGCCCGAGCGTTTTCGAGATCTTCTTCCAAAGAAACTCCGCTGTGAGTTGGCTCGTTCGTGGTTTTATTCCGTTTGCCAGAGGCCGAGGAACATGTGTAAATGTTTGCGATTTTGATCAACAGAATGAAATCAAGAGGGTCGCTCAGTAACCAAAAGCAGAGATCATAAATAAGAGGAATAGTTCTTCATAATGTGGATCGTCAGACGTGGGAGCTAGTGTGGGAAGGGAGAAGAAACGAAACCCGGGAGGCAGCGGATCCTTATCCAAGCTGGTGGTAAGGGCTAGTCAAAATGATATCCCGCAAGAACGACAAGGCGATATGAGGGTAGCCTTGTGGCATCAAATTGACATTTTAATGAACCGCATGGCGGGCGTCTGTCAAGCCACTTGGTGTGAGGCGACCCGCGAAGATGCATGAAGATAGCGGGCTGAGGAAGACACAGCACGGGGCTTCTCTTTTCTGCTAAAGACGTTGCTGCTCGCGTGGTCATCTAGAGGCCAGCAGACTGAGAAAAGGACGACGGACGATCAAACGCATAACTACGACTTGCGACGATCGCCAGCACCTGGTCAACCGTCCTCCTCATTGTCCCACCCACCCAAGATGCAAGCAGTTCGCTGGAATGGGATGCTCGAGCACACTGTACTCTACTTCTTGAACTTGCTATCGGATGCCATGAGATTTCCGGGGTTAGAAGCTGGAAACGGGCGTTGCCCCGCCGCAGCGGCTGGTGCTGTGAGATGGGGGCGCCGACTTCCGTCTAGGTTGTCCTTTCACTGCAGCAATCGAGATTTATTTGTTGGCCACAGCATTTCGTACGAGGGGTATCGAGAGTTAGTCCACTTCGTGATACTGTGTGTCGTTAATGCTGTATCTGCGCTGATTTTGCGGTGACCAAAAGGGATGGCGTGGTAGGGGAAAGTTGAATCGAAGCCGTACTCGGGAAGGGGCCATGTCTAATCGGCCGGACCCGAGAAGAGCTCCTCGTCCATTTCCCTTCTATGAGAATCCCACGCACATCTCTCAAGACCCCCACGAAGTCCACCTGCATGCAAATACTGGGGAGGATTTTGCCATGCCGACGATTCAAAGCCCGAGGTTTGAAAGTCCGGGTTGAAGAGCGGCAACGTTTCACACATTCATTTGGCCTGCTACCGTCTTCTCTTCACATGGGAGCAAAGGGTAAGGCCCATGCTTCGTTCGGTCAAAACATAGCCTCCATTCTGTGCCGAGCCGTTCCCTATACATCAAGGCCCAGTATCTCAGCACAGCAGCTTGCAAAATTCCCTCAAGTCGGGATGCGTAGTAACTCGTAAGTGCCCTTGAAAAACGAGGTATCCCTCTCTTTCCAGGGAAGACTAACATGTACGATACGGAAAGAGATCCAGAGCACATTTCATTGCTTCACTTCTTCTCTGCGAATCGGCTTTCCCTTCTCACAGGCTGCGATGCCACGACGCTTCTTGAGGGACAGCGGCGTCATCTCTAGCATATACACAGTACTCATTGTCAGATGCGCCCATCGTGCCACTGCATCTTTTGTGATGCTTCGACGCTATTGGCTTTAATCTATCTAGATTAAGTGGAGTGGACCTCATTAGATGTGATAGGAGTACAACTCGTTGTAAAACTTTCCTCTAGCCAAGTTATCCCCATGTTTGGTTGTCAAGTGACAATAAGGATCACCCCCAAGTGGCAGAGGAGAATCACCTCGACTACCATCACCATGGACAATAACTCTCCTAACATGTGGCAATCAAGTGTTGCCCATACATGAGTAACAATCCAGGCAATACATTCTTCCAAATTAGGAGGTATTGGTGTTGCAAAATGTGACAATGTCACAATGGCAACGGATACATGCAGTAAAACTCAAGCAGGGCAGTGATCTGGACTTCATCCATCTCACTTCCTTGCACTGCAAGTCTCCCGCGCCGATCGCTGCATGCATGGGATCTTGACCACATTGCGCCGTGCCCGCATTTGCGAGGCGGTGCAAGAGGTGGGGATTCCAAAAATCAAAGGCTACGGGCATGGCGGGGTAGTTCTCCATTTCTTAGGGGTTGATTAATGTTTTGAGCAGGTGGTTATAAGGAATCGAATAGTTTGGAGAGCTTATGGTTGATATCGCTGTCGAAATGTACCCGAAAATACCGATTATTGGGTCGTTGAAGCCATCGTCACTTCAAGATACGCCACCAAAGACCAAGATGCAAGAAACCTCCGCAGCCTCACCGCAGGCGTTATCGAATGACTAATACAAACGTTCCCTATGGCGCCACAGCAACCTCAAGAGTAAGACATTTGGAGCGGCTACCCGTGAATCATGAACATCCTCATGAGGTTCACGACCAACATTCCACGACCTCCAATTTCCCAACTTCCAATTTTGAAAGGAGGAATCTCTCCCAGGACAAAAATCTCACAAGTACCCATTGCTAATAAATTAAAACGAATACACGGCGACTGCACATAACCGGCAGCTTACATCCATCAGGAAAGTGATGTATGGGAAGGAGACTCTTTAGGTTCGAAAGAAAGGGAGGAGCCATGCAAAGAGCCTTCTCCCCACTCCACGCTCCCCGCTCCCGCATGCGAGAAATACGGCATGTGTCTTGAACGTGTGCAGTTCGGCTCAGGTCCTGTACTGGAAAGGAAGGGACGATACATACTGCAGACGATGGCATAACATGACAGATAACGATAGTGATTGTTCATCATGCAATTCAACATATCCGGAATGAGAATATGATTATCTGATGATGGAGTAAGCAATAGTACAGGGTCGTCGACTTCTTGCTTACGGGGTATTACCCTTTGATCGAGCGATCAAGCAGAATAGGAATAGGAATATTCTTGTTGACGGACATGACTTCACGACTTGTTGAGAGGGAGAATGCCACCCCTGGGCTGGTCTTCGCATACACTTTCACAGAAGCCCTTTCAAGTCGACCCACTAGTTGGTCATACTCTAAGGATTGACGGGTCATTAGCATTTGATCACAATTATTTGTCCTCCCTCGTTCATGCTTTCAATTTCTGTTGAATTTTTGAAGGTGTTGAGTGTGATGAAAACCTGCCTTCGTTTAGCATAGAGAAGAACTGGCTGCCTTTCGAAAAACTGAACTATAATAGCGGAATTACTAGCCAAGCTTCAGCATTGAGCAGTGGAAGGATAGAAGGGTGTGAACAGCTTTATAATCTTTCACCCTAGCATAGATGTCGTGAAATACGAGAAAGGGACTCCTTCTGTCAACTTTTTTCGCCCCTTACCTGTCCAAGTGCTCAGAATGCCTCACAACTTGTGAGATGTTCAGGTGCTGGGTGTTTTGCAAATTGTAACGGGGCGTCACAACTAATTTATATTCATAATGGGCATTATGGGATGTTTTAAACCCGCTTCCTTGGAACCTCATGCCAGGTCATTGGGGTTATAAAAGTCCTCTTGCCCCACCACTCGACCAACTGATTATCTCCTCAGCCGTTATGCGCACAGTATCGCGAAATAGGCAATAACACTCTCAATATCTCTACTACTGTGACACATTATAAGAAAGAAAATAAATTTAGCCTAATCCAGCTTATCCTCTCAAGTTGCTTCTCTAATTAGTAATTCAGTAGCACTTTTCACTTAGCAGCTGTTTTCTGATTTTCGAGTGTTTTATATAAGTTCCGCGATGCTGCGCGCATAACGGTCGAGGAGATATATCTCGACACTTCTTCGTTTGGAAATTAGAGATTGGAAGCTCATCAAACTTCACCTAACGAGTCTATCAATCTTTACTGATTATGCCACTCACTCATTCGACACGCACTACTTTTCATTGAAGCTCTCGTGTTCTATTTCTATTCTAGAACTTCCTTAAAGACGAACGACAAAGAATTCCAAGTAATCAACGGAGACCAAGAAGCCTTCAAACGCAATACAACACCATTATGCTATTTTCCACCCCACGACTCTCCAGTTATCTATCGACCTCTCTCTCCCCGGCTCCCCACAATTCACTAAAACCTCTCTTCGACAATTGCACAGTAGAATGTACACACCACCTCAACTCTCAACTGAACACACATTTAATTCCATTACCTAAAAACAACAAAGAACACACAACCAAACATGCCACCGAAAGACATTTCACCATCGCCCACCTCTCTTACGCCATCGGCCTTCAATACTAACTTCTTATTCTCAAAAATTTCTCTTGCCTCTGGAAAAATGTGTCTTGGATATATCGTGTTTCTGGAAAGGAGGGGTCTCCGAGACCAGGTTTTCTGTTTGTCTGTTTGTCTGTTTGTGGGTGGCAAGATGGTGGTATTGAGAGCAGTGTGATTAGCCAGGTATGATTTTCCTTTCTCTTGCCAATTTTTAGTCAAGAGAGGGAAGTGTTTGGAAGTTTCTGCTACGAGGAAAGGGTGATTTCGGGAAAGAGAGGTTCATGTAATTCTCGGTTAAATTTTGATCTCGTGCATGAATAAGAAAAGGGGGCCCGAGAGAATTGAAGAACATGAAACATGCATCTTTTTGGCATTCCTTCGCCTAAAACTAGACCCACGAGGAAATTCTTGTTAAATTCTATCATATGCGCTACCATACACTTACTTTTCTAACCGTTCTACGCGATGCATGTTGTGATATGAAGCATAAAGATCATCTTCAAACCATGGCAGAAATGCAATATGCCTATCCTATGCGCCTCCAAGTCCCCAAACTGCTAATTTTTCTAACCGTGATATCAAAAACCTTCTATTCGAGAAAGGTAAAGAGATTCGTGTGTAGTATATTCATCGCTCTCGTTGCCTCATATGCATCTATTACGCAAGAAATGTTGATTTCGCTTGCGCCTGAAGCACATTAGTATTTAAGAATTTAGGAACAAGACGAAAAGCTTACCTTGAGAGATCATTTCGATATTTACGTTGTGTTCTCCAAGTGTCGAGAACATTTTGCCTGCGATGCCAATCATGTTCTTCATATCGGCGCCAACCAAGGACAGGATAGCCATATTGTTGAGAATGCTCACGTCGCCGCATAATTCTAGTTCTTTCCGTGCTGCCTGTAGCTCTTCATCTAATATATTGGCGGAGTGTAGAGCCATTGAAACGTGTACCTCGCTAGTAGAGATGAGATCCACTGACAATTGTCGTCTGTCTAATATCGAAAAGACTTTGAGGAAGAATCCATGGGAGATTGACCGTTTATTTGAATGGACGTTGATAACACAAATATGGTTCTTGATTGTAACCGCTGTCGGCCTCTTAGGTGTTTTCCTAGTTCCATCCAGAGAGCCCGAGCTTCTTGAACGGGAAAGAGGACTGGTTAGTTTGGCATCCGGCAATATGATGGTTCCATTGCCTCTTGGATTTTTGACATTCTTGATGCGGATTTTTATGGGTGGGGTTGCATGGATGACTTGGTCCATTGTGAGGTGGTGGATCACTTCTGAGCCGTAGAACGTTAATTCCGCTGCTTCGGAAGGTGTGATAGTAGGGAGCAGCCGTGCAGTGGGAACTTTGGTAGGGTCTGCCGTGAAAATGCCATCAACCTCCTTCCAGACCTGAAGCTCCTCGGCATCCAGAGCCACGGCAACGAGCGCCGCACACAAGTCAGTGTATCCTCTTCCTATTTCACCATCCATCAAACCGCCAGGAACAGTCCCAAAATATCCAGTGAGAACCGGGACACGGTCCTCGCAAGCCAGGACTTTTTCTCTTAGAGCAGCAGTCATTCCTCGGTAGAATTCCAAGTCGAGGCCCGTGGTAGTTTTGAAATGGATAACATCTGAGAGATCTACATACTCTGAATCGACGCCCTTTCTGCTCGTTAGCATCATAGCATGTAGGGGGATTTAACAGACTCACCCGGTCCTGTAATAAAGCCGTGATAAATCGACAACTGAGTTTTTCTCCGAAGCTAATTATCCGGTCCTTCGACCTTGAATCTATTTCTAAATGCCATCTCTCTGCTGCTATTCGGTAGTCTATGATCTCTTTGCACTCGTCCTGGACTGCTTTTATGAGTTTGGAGCGTATGACTTCGTTTTCGATATGGGAATTCGCGGCGCTGACATGATCGTCCGAAATAACATATACCAATCTCTCGTACTCGGCGACGAGGCTCTCATAGCGTACGGATTCGTTGTCTTTGATGGCATTGACACATTGGAGGACGCCATAAATCTCCAGAAGTCTGTGCGATGGAAGTGAGTCCCTGTCCGCAAGCGATGGTGGGGTAAACTCACCGGCTTGTGGTCCCTTCAACCTTCTTGCCCGTACTTCGGGCAGAGCAGACAACAGCGATTTTGTTATCCTCGAGGCTCGCGCTGGAAGAGCGTTAGCAAGGTAATTGCTTTTCTCCCATGCAAGGGCGAGTCCGCGCACCGTACAATGTCCTCCGCGATGTTCACCGCGAATTTCCCCACGCTTGTGCCGCCAAATTTCTGGACCACCCAGCCTCGGCTGCTTTGGTTCCTCCGGGGCGAAGAGGGATTTGTCGAGGTCGCATCGTGATGCCCGTTTGTCAAGACTGCGGTACTCATTGTCTAAGGTGGGGGGGAGTCGGCCAATGGCTGGGGAAAAGTGTTGTAGGAAAAATTCTGGGGGGGGGGGGAGATGGGAGAAATGCTCGAGTCATAATTTTCGATGCCCACGAGAGGGTCAGGCTACGGCATCGGCAGCACTCCACTGTCTGCATGGCACGCTCGCCCGACGCCGTGGGCCTCGACGGCCGGAAGGGCCTTGGACCCAAGCCTGAAGTGCCGCTTTCAGCGTCTTGAACAAGCGAAACCGGCCTGCCTGTGACAGGCTGACAGCCAAGATAAGGTTAAGAGTGATGCAGGTGTACAACAAGGATGGCTTTGTGCCTGGAATGGTTGCGGGACTACAACACTTTCATTGCTTACCTCGCCAGTCAGAACTTTGGAATGAAATTATTTTCTCAAAAAGGTATGCTGTAGCATTTGCCATCAAGACTTGATGTATACACAAGGCAACCAAGGAACCAAGTAACCAAGCAACCCAGGAACCCAGCAACACTGCTCTCCAACTGCGCCATACGAACTCTTGTTACGCCCATAAGTACAAGAATTGAGGCATTCGCATCCCACAATGATGCCCGTGGATATTCTGCCCCAGTAACTGCTTCTGCAAAAGGGAATATACCAATACTAAAAAGCTGATGTGCCGTTATGCCCATACAAAAAACAATGACCAGACCATGTACACCGACATCCAATCTACACCCAAATCATTTCGTCATCCGAATCGTAGCGGTCGTCCAATCCTAGCCTGACCCTAGAGGAAGAAAGAAGAATAGTACGCCAGAGAAGCTCTATGGATCAGTAGATCCTCCCTTGTTTCACAAGCATATTAAGTCGCTGAAGACTGTTGTAACGAGGGATGACTCAAGGAGTTGGACGCCATGGAAGCTTCGCCCCGCCCGAATTCGTACTTTCCAATGGGAAAATCTTCCTCTGGCGTCCGCATCCCGATCCCACTGTCGTCGTGCCCCGCAGCGGCATTCATGGCATTCATAGCAGCTTGGCTTGTGGCATCCATAGGCTGTGGGGCCGAGACGTTGACATCTGCCACGCTATTGTGTCTAAGGAATTCATCGCTCCCACTGCTATATCGGCTCCCATGTTGACTTGGTGCTCGGCTTTCGACGCCGTACCTAGTCTGATTCGGTGGGGATGTTTCCGATGTCTTGTATTCCATAAAACCTCCTTGCTCTGCCATAAAGGCGATCATTTCATCAATCCAGCACTTCGTGACCCACCAAGCCCCAAAACTTTTCCCTTGAGCGATGGTCAGATCCCTCATAACAGCTGTCCCGACGCTCTGGACACACCAGACTATTTCTGCGTGAGTAGCGTATGGGAATTTTGAGGGCAACGACGTGAGGAAGTTGACCCAACGATCCAGGACATTCTCCGTGGAAGCGTCGGTGTGAATACTAGCCTGCTGTTGTCGGCCTGTTCGCAGAACCATTTCACCGTATGGTGTCATGCCTTCTACCTCCCATGGGACCCCAACGGGATCAAGTAAGTCGCGGAGCTCGGTCAGGAGAAGGTTAACCACATCGTCCATTCCTCGCGTTGGAACACACTCCGCAACTTTGCGGGTGCGGACCATTGTAATCCAGTCTTGATACATTTGATCCCGATTTGCTGGGTTGGAGAGCATGTTTGCTGCTGCATGAGCTGTTAAATTGACCCGCAATTCACGGTCCAACAAGCCAGCAAATAGTGTCGCTGGAGCGACTTTGGCATCCACAACATGACTGGGATGGCCATGAAAAGAGCTTTGTATATGGGGTACCAGGCGTTCTGAAATATTCCGTAATGTGTCCAAGACGGGCTTTGGAGCGACCTGGAGGGTAAGTGGTGCTACGACACGCATCATCTTCTGGTACATAACAAAATCGCATGATTTAATCCAAGGGGCAATGCTAGGGTTGGCGAAAAGCTTTTGGACTGGCATGGTGAGAGTGCCGTGAAAGGAGGTAAAGAGATGGAAAAACATCTTCTCTCTGCAAAAGCGAATACACTCGACGAGAGATGTGCAATGGGAACGATAAAGTGCTGTCAAAGCACTCGCCGCGTCTGGGTCAGTACCGGCTGGTATGAAGGGCTCAATTTTCGGAAGAGATAGAGCACTTTGCTCCTGCGCGGATGTTTGGCTTATAGGTGCAAACTGAAGACGTTGCGACATTTTGCTGTTCGTTGAATCAAGCTGGGACACCCCAGAAATGTCTGGTTGGTTATACAAGCTATGAGGCTTGATGAATCCGTCGGATTTCTGTATTTTCTGCCCCGGCATCTGCGTAAGGTCTGGAGACGGAAATGTGGCTCTATCCACGGGATATTGATTTTGAGATGGCATACTATGGCTAAATTTTATTAGTTTAAATTCATTTCGACTTACAGCTAGAATTTTGGGTCATACTTAAAGCTTTGATTGAAGTTAGACGTGTCGTTGAAGGTCTGGGCTGGCAAGTTGCTATTCTGCGACTCGGCCAACTCTGGTTGATCATCTTTGAGGCTGAAATTAACATAGTGATATTTCGATTCACCGCGCACCCCAAGTCTTCTGGTTTTAAGTCCTGGGAAGAGTACCCGCACGAGTTTTCCGAATGATGCTGGGTTCAGTACTGTGACTCGCTCAGTGGCGCATCTCGAAACGTAATTTGCATATACCCGGCCTCTTGGTACGGATCCTTTGCCTTTGTCGCAAACTTGGCTTATCCTATTGACAATCAACTTTATTAGTCTTTGATCTCTTCTCCAAGCACCAGCCTAGAAGCATATGCTTACCAGAGCATAGCAAACACTTGTCTTTGTCTTTCAGATTGCGGTCCTCTTTCATTTCCATGCAATTCGCCTGCTACCTCTGGGAGACTGCGATGCTTATTTGATTGGAAAAGCTGCCTCATCTCCAACTCATTTGCGGCACTTGACTTGGACACTTTCTTTGCTGGCCCTCCCGCTCCCGCTAATGAATCTACATCATCCTGTTCGTCGCTGCGACCCTCTAGTAACTGGCTATCTCCTTCATTGTATCCCATTGTATAATTTTCTGCAGGAAGAGATTGGCGTCCCATTTCGGGCTTGTAGTGAGTCTCATGTGAATACATCAAGGGTTGGTTTGCACCCATTCCCAGCGCTGGGTCAATTTCATAGTCGCGAGGGTTTTGTAATTGCGCGGCCGAATGTAGGAGTATATCTTCCGCTGTCATCTGGTGGCTCGTATCCCCAAATCGCTGCTGCGACAGGGCGTTTTGGTCGTACCATTGTTTCTGGTACTCGGGAGCGACATCGACATTTTGTTGCTCAAGTAGTGGCCGAGCGATTCCACTATGTATGCTTGTTGTTGACGCTCTAGACAAAGGACGTTTCCTACTCTTGGCTGAGACCGCAGTATTAGATCGAGATCTGGATTTTGGTGGTTTCGATTCCATGGGTGGTTGGTCTGAATGGTTGGTGATGTTAGCATATACACTCTAAATTATTTCGAGAAATGACGCTGCAGGTGAGTTGCAAAAAGAGACAGGAGTTTCCAAACGACTCACCCATAGTGTTCATAGAACATAAAGATAATCCGAGGACTACGTTGCTGGCAAGATGGACTATGGTGACTGTTGTGGTGGCTGGGATATTGTTGTTTATTGACGACTGCGACCCGCTCCGAATTGTTTGGTGCCGTGTCTTTCATGTAATCGCGCCTCGCAGACGATAGTACTGCTAGATGCGAAATGAGTTCCTGCTGCGCGTCTAAATCGCTGGTTCGTTGGGACTGGTAGCCGGTTGTGAATGTCGTCGAGATCCAATGTTTACGGACTGTTTTCCGTTGTGAGGACGACGGGCTGATCACTAAGCGAGCCTTTCATTCTTAGCCAGAAACGAGCCCACTTATGACCTAATTGCTACCATAAACGGAATTATTTCATCTGAAAGCTAAATCTTTGTTTCTTTCTCTTCGTGATTCTGTTCGTTCTAAGCTACTACGTGCGTTGTTAAACATTCAAGTTTACGAGGCGTTGGGAAAACGAAAAGTCGAGGCACAATGGCAATGTTTTGATATGTGACTGCCCGAGCTATAATAGGAGATCCCTGGTGTCGAACCACAAATGGAAAAATACATAATTTTAAGTAGATTCGCATCGGGTCATTCAGAGTGGCCCTGAAATTGCTTTTTGTAATAAATACGTAGCTTGTAGAATGAATAATTTTTGAGGAAGGAACACCCTCACCCGGCGGTGCAAGCGGCTTGGACAGCATGAATACTGCGTAGAGTCATTGCATCCCGACTGACACGAATCCCTGTGAGTGGAGTCCTAATATATGACCGTATTGAAACCGATTGAATGTTGATGTGCTCAGCTGCATTTTTGCTGCTAAGGGCCGCACTTGATATTCAACCTAACTAGCGTAGTGTTAAAAATGCATTACAGTAGCAAAATTGCTCACTTTTGCTTAAAGCAAAAAGAGACTAATTACTACGATATTTGTGGGTTGCCATCATACTGTGAGTACCTCAGCTAGGCTTTAATAATTTCCATGGCCCTCACAAAAAACCGGACCTCTTCTTTAAAATCAATTCTGGAATTCGGTCGAAATGACCGAAAGCATATGATGGTAGTCACGTGAATGTGGGAACAAGGTAGGTGGCTTTTGAGCTTAAGGCCAATCTTTCTTTGTGGTGCGTCATCTCCCTCTCTTCTGGCTCATTCCTCCCACCACAAACTTCCCATTTCAACCTCCAACAAAGGTTCCTGAAAACACTACACTCGCAAACAAATCGCATTCAACACATCCATCATGTCTTTCCAAGACAAAGCTCAGGACTACGTTGCTCACATTGATAAGGAGGTGAGCACAAGATCGCACAATCTTCTGCCTGCGCGCCAAATTACTTGCGCTCGATAGCTTTGAGGTCTCAATCAAACCACTAACTGATTCTCGATAGCTTTCTAAGTATCCTACTTTGAACAACTTAGAGAAACAGACCTCGATTCCCAAAACCTACGCTTTTCTCGGACTGGTCGCATTGTATATCGGGCTCGTGTTCTTCAACATCGGCGGGCAGCTTTTAACAAACTTCGCCGGATTTGTTATCCCGGGTTACTATTCTCTGGAAGCGCTATTCAGCGTTGGAAAGTCCGATGACACCCAGTGGCTCACAGTAAGTTGACGTACTTGAGCCATTGATAGACTAGGCAAGCTAACTCGGCGACTGTAGTACTGGGTTGTGTTTTCCTTCCTCACGGTATTCGAGAGTGCTGTGAGCGCAGTCTACTGGTTCCCATTCTATTATACCTTCAAGTTCCTCCTCGTTCTTTGGCTCGCGCTTCCATTTACAGGGTACGTTCTGTAAATGCTACTCTTGTTTAAGCAATTTACTGATTCATTATAGCGGAGCTCAAATCGTCTTCCGCTCATTCATTCAACCTGCCTTCTCCCGCTATTTCTCTGGTGCTGGCGCGACTGCCGCCAATCTCCGATCTAAGGTTGATTCTGCCACATCAGACAAGACCTTGTAAGCGCGAAAGTTATCGAACCCTCCACACATGATTATTAAGATTTCATCATCAATCAACAAAGGCAAGACTCATGGAGGGTTTTATTAGGCAAGGTGGCTCCATTCATAGGCGTACCGCAAGGGGTGTCTCAATTTCTGGGAGGGACTAGGTTGATACGGCTCTGACATAACGACTGGCGGACATAATGACAATAGGGTGACGAATTTCCTTTAGGCCGATTATCGTTCTACAGGAAATTGTTATATAGATTTACGTGTACGAGAGTCTATGAAGTATGGCGGTGAATCTTTTGCAGCAGCTTCCTCGGTGAGACGTGGCAACGTGTTATCTATGTCTCATGCTGTGAACCCCTAGAGCCTCCAGTAATTGCTGGATCCGGAAAATTCCTTATCTACCGGGACAAGCTATCTGTGCAGCAACCCTCATTTCTCGCAGAAGCAGAAACTTGGATAATACGTAGCTTTCTGGCAGGTGCTTTTGCGTCACTGCTGCCAGTGCCATCGAGTCGGGATTTACACTACTCCCGTAGAGCAGGGGTGCAAGCTCCCGCGGCTGGGGCTAAAAATAGCCGCTGCACATGATTGCGAGTCGCGACAGGAGGTGAAAGCTAAGTTGGGACACTTCAAACATCAGAACAAGCGACAACGACGACACGTTCTGCAGATCGAAAATTCACTCACGAAATGCGAATGGCTTCAAAGACCTCATGCGACCAACGTTCTTTGATTCAATAACTATCTCTACCAGCGAACTCGAACGACCAGGGGCGCACTACATTCCCAATGCGCTCTGCGCTTTACCAGCGCAATGCCCCTCCCTAAGCTCAGTCCGCTTCAATCGCGGCTCGCAGCATCTCTCCTAGCATCAGTTATGCTCTTACTACTATACTTTGCCTTCTCCTCTCCACACTTCGCATACGCCGCCGATGTCGACTCAATACTCCCTGAAGATCACAACCACGAACGGTTACTCGAGCCACCTTTCCCAGACCTCGAGACGGATCCGTTTGAATTAAGAGAACTTTCATATGAACCAGAATTTCTAGGCTTTGATCGGGGGATAATTGGACGAGCTCCTAGCATAAATGAGCCAACAGGATTGATCAACAATGTGCCGGTGACGCCCAATATCGAGCTAGGACAGACAGTATCATATATCTTTCACAACGCTTCTTTATTCGGGCAGAAGTCGACAACTAGCGCTTTTCTCTTACCACCCAGTTTACGAAAACGAAACTTGATAGAGGAGGATTTTGACATTAACCCTAGAGACGAACTGGGGGATACTGACGATCCGGAAGATCAGAAATTAAAACCTCGACAATCCAGTTCAACCACTTTTCGAACATTATACGTTTCTGTCAATACGTGTATACAACCCGAGCCGGTTGACAATACCACGGAAATACTGCCACCACAACTCCAATTGTATATATCTCAATCATCCAACAACACTAATCCTGGACCCGGAAATTCGCCACAGGATATGATTGATTTAGTTGAAGGGTATGGCTTGTACGAATTAAATGCAACTGGAGATGTTTACATTGGGTTATATGGAAAGAATGACACCGCTTTTAAGGGAGTCTGGAATGCAGAGATTGCTGCTTCAATCGATGCTCCATACCATTACTTCCACAACATCTCGAATCCGAATTTGGCTCTAGTTGACAGTGATAGCGCTTCCGCCTTCTTACTAGCCGACAATCCCCAGAAGTTTGACAGTGGTAATTCAGACACTGGGAAGTGGACAAGTTCGAATATGCCATTTGTGCTATTTGCAAGCGACGCGAATGATCGATCGATGCTTGGGCTTCAAAACTCCTACTGTGGGTTAAGAATGACATCAGAAAGAAAGCCTGTTGATACTGGCCAAACCACGAGTGGCTACCAAACCTCCTTGACCTACAAACTGCAAACTGGGTTGACAAAAAGGGATGAATCACTTCCAAACCAACAGTTCTACATTGATGGTTTAACTGAAAATTCGGAATACAAAGCCACGCTTGCAATCAGAGGTAACTCAACGAGCTTTGGTGATAATATTGTGGGAGGTGGCGGGCAGGTCTTCCAAATGATAACTTTCAGAACAACATCAGGTATGTAAGATCACCATGTTTGGATGATTTATGTCTGATAGTTTTATTCAAAAGACAGCAACTGCGGTGTGATATTCAATCTCACATTCTGCGACAATGTTGCGTATTCAGTACCCACCAATCCGAACCTGAACATGAGCTCGACAGATCTGGCCAACTGGTACGATACCGGCGCCTCAAGCGCATATGTATTTTTCAACAAAGTCATTGCACAAATACCCTGTGACACTACGTCCTCGGCACAATACTCACTTGCCGCAAACTGCACGCTTTGTGAAACTGCCTACAAACAGTGGCTTTGTGCGGTAATGATTCCTCGTTGCATAGATTTCTCTTCAACCGAGACTTATCTTCAGCCGCGTGCCATGGGGCAGCCATTTCCGAACGGGAGTTTCCTGAGTCCTGACCTCAGCGCCGCAAATCAAACACTGGCAACCAATGGATCACGTGTACCATCCATTGACTCGGGCATAGGCCCTGGGCCTTACAAGGAGATCCTCCCCTGTGATGAGTTGTGCTACAATCTCGTCAGGGCGTGTCCGGCTTCTATGGGATTCAGTTGTCCTGTGCCTCACGATTCAACATTTAGTACAAGTTATGGGGTTACGAATTTGTCAGAGTCTGAGGATGCAAATCTCACTTGTAATTATCCTGGAAGGGTGGTACAGATTGGCGCTGGTCACCAAAAATTACCATCAACGATGTTGGTGGTATTGATAGCAGCGACGGGTTTAATATTTATATAAGCGAATGAGTAGAATCTTGAAGCTCATGACACGACTGATATGTATGAAAACATTGGGCGGCGTAAGGAAATGGGAGTTCAGCTTTGTTTTCAAGGTCTCGATGGGTTGAGGTTGGATGGTCGTATGGACATCCTGGAAAGTTTTACAGGAGCAAAGACCAGGTTTTTACATCTTGTATTACCGCGGCTGAATATTGGGTCATATTGGAGGTGTACCTATGAGCTTTTCTATTAATACACGGATAAGAAGTTTGTATCTCTGTGTATGCAAGTATGTTCAAGATGCACAGGGTTTAAAACAGGAGAAAAGCCCAGACCAAGGAGGGTGGATGTTTCGGGGGCCTGTCGTCATTTGCATTCTGCACGACTTATGCAAAATGGATTGTGCTATCCAAAGATAAGTTGGCAAAGTCACTGGTCGATGGTCAAGACCAGAAGTAAAGACCAAGGGCTTACCATATCGACACGTGAAGCTCCAGCAAAAGTTGTCGGAACATCTATCCACGACTCCACCCAGTCCTGGCTCGTCCCTTGATGAGTCAGGCAAGTCATGATGTGTTGTACAAATTGTAATTTTACAGAGACACAGTGCTCTGCAGTACGCTTTGCTTTTGCATGAATCTGTGAGATGAGCAGCTGGCGAACACGCCCAAAATGGAGCATTGGAGGCCATCGGGTATGGCAAGTTCGACCGAACAGGAAGGTTGGAGACTTTCCGGTGTAACTGCCGAGAAGCTCTCGCTCGCGATGTTCGTTGAACGCTTGGAAAACACCAAGAAGTTGCGACGACGAGGCCAGAAAGTAACAATGCATGAATTTAGAAGCAAAAGTTCGCAGCGCCAGAAGTGGTTGAAACGCGTTCCTCGGGTCGCGTTAATTGGCTGTCGCGGACGCGTCGCAGGATAAACAAAAAAAGATCGCGTAACTTTCGTCCTAAGCGCTCAGTCCATGTCCACGTCCCTCCCAATGATGGCATCCCACTTCAACGCCGGTGACACCGCGACCACCAACAAGGCCTGATCCGCAGCCAGTGCAGCTACTCGCGCCCAATCAGTTCCGCCATTCCGG
The DNA here is from genome assembly GCA_013054445.1 of Cudoniella acicularis. Taxonomy (NCBI): domain Eukaryota; kingdom Fungi; phylum Ascomycota; class Leotiomycetes; order Helotiales; family Helotiaceae; genus Cudoniella; species Cudoniella acicularis. The sequence goes on from JAAMPI010000333.1 coordinate 19,654, forward strand.
GAAGATCTCAGGCTGAGCAAAGCCTCAACACGCCCAAACCCACGCCGGGTCTTGCACTTGCAGCATACGAAGGCAGTTTCGAGCCTTTCCAGACTTCTCCCTCATCAACCTCCAACGTCGTACCCTCTTGCCAGTCCTTTTTGCCGGCCACTACCTGTCTGCTGCGAGAACTCCTCCGCCGTTGGCCCAGCGGAGATCTCTGTAATACGCCGTCTGATTCCCGGGAGATCAGGAGTCTCCGAATCTTGGCCCGGCGTCAATTGCCAACATCTGCCAACACCTGCCAGCTGAGGCCCCAGGCCGCCGGCTACAGATATCGACGTCGTTGAGCAGAGTTGAGCGTGGGCACCCACGTTTACACGCTTGCTGTGCCTTCTTCCAACTGCAGCAGACTGCAATCCATCCGCTCCTGGGAAAGAGGGTAACAACTACTTACGAGCTGCACGCACTGGAACTTCCAGCTTTAGCTTGCTCTTGCAAGCCTGCAACTCTTCCCCGCTGTATCAGCATTCTGTACCGCTCCCACCCTAGTCGGACGGCCTGCGCGCTCTTCTTGGCATCTAGTGCTGTGCGGTATCTCGCACCATCCTCCTCCTTCCTGTGGCCTCAGCCTTTGCCCTCTCACTCGCCTACCTTCAATTCCGACTTTTCCATTCTCACAGCTTCAATTTCTCGCGCCTCCTTTTGGCCATTCTATTGCTGGATATCTCGATCGGCAGCAGCAGAGACATATTGCTGTCATTTGCCCTTGCTTCGTCTTTTTTAGACGCGGAATCCACCGCAATCTCGCTCCACAATCCGATCCCGATCGAGCCAGCGCACCTTGCACCCACTTCAGTACAGTAGGCATCCCTTCACAGCCTTTTCACAATCTTCGAGGGAGCCTTCTGCAAAGTCGATATCTTCCTCGTGGCTAACTCTAAATGTTGCAGCTTTCCCATCGATACGCTTCTTTTCGAATCCGGAGAGCGCGTTAACCCGAAGTCCCATCGGATCTCTTCCACGGCTTATCGCGTTGTCGACTCTTTACGATGTCGTCGACGCGTTATTCGCAGCAGCCGCTGCAAATATTTCAAGATCCAGTCACCTCTTTCGATCACGCACCTATGCCAACGTCGAAGAACAACACAAATATCAAGAAACCCTCACCTCTACGACCAATAAAAAATGCGGCTTCGAGGCGGAACATAGTACTCAACCCACCGCAGTCTGGACCCAGCAAGCAATCACCCTTGAAATCAGCACAGCAGGCATCTAGTTCCCCGTCGAGGGCGCCATTCGGTAACAAACTGAATCTAATTCCAATGCCACCTCCAGGAGGACCAACATATAATACCGACTCGATGGAGAAGAAGCAGCCAGTAATGTCAAAATTCAAAACTGGACAAGCAAGCGGCCCTCAAAAAGCCCTTTTCACGACTTTCCCAACATCAAACACTTGCGAAAAGGAGAATTATCCACAGCCATATTACCACGCTCCCCCATCATTCCACGATGGTTTTTCACAAGGCAATTTCTCTCTCGAAGGATTGTACAGCCAGAAACACCCGCCAAAACGATTGATGGACGCTGCTCCTATCCATGAAGCTAGGTCTTTGAAGAGAACGAGGTTAGACGGCCACGAAGGGGATGATGCGCTCGAAATACAGGAACTTCCGGCACCGGACTCATTTCCCCCTTTACACGACGATGGAACAAAACCTCCTCACAGCTATGCTCAATTAATCGGAATGTCTATACTGAGAGCTCCTGCTCGCCGCTTGACACTTGCCCAGATTTACAAGTGGATTTCCGACACTTATTCGTTCTATGGTGCATCTGATGCCGGATGGCAAAATAGCATTCGTCACAATCTCAGTCTCAATAAGGCATTCGTCAAGCAGGAGAGACCAAAGGATGATCCAGGAAAAGGGAATTACTGGGCAATCCAAGCAGGCATGGAGCACCAATTCATCAAAGACAAATCTCGAAAGGCTGCTGGTCCAATCGAAAGTGGCCCGGTTCTATCTGCTCATCCTACTCCAGCTCCAACTCCTCAACTCGAGGTCGCCCAACCAGCAATGTTTAAGCCACTAGTTCCAGCTAATCAGGAACTACCTCCTAAGCCAGCTTATAGCCCACCAGAGCCACAGCTCCCCACCATACCTGAGTTATCATCTGATGCAACTATTCCAGCCTCAGATTCTTTCCCCGAAACTGAAGTGGACGACCACGTTGAGGAAGTTCCCCCATCGTCGCCCCTTATGCACTCCTCTCCACCAGCCGCCATGATGCACTCGTCACCTCCTGTTCCTCGTCAAGCATCGAGAAGACATGATACACCACCTCCTGTGCCACGATTTCCCTCATCTTCTATAAACCGATCACATAAGCGCAAATTTGCCTCCATGGATGATAGCGGCTACTTCTCTTCTCTCGACTCCTCCGCAGTGCGTCCCAACCGCCTTCTGACTTCAGAAGCTGATAGGCCGAGAATCAAGCGTGGCCGGGCAGAGGAAGAGATTGCTCGACTTCGAGGCTCCTCTTATGATAGTCCTACCAAGGTTCGAACATGCTTTGTTCCACCATCCTCCTCTCCTCTTCGGAAGAGTGTTAAAAAGAAATCATCACAAATGCTTCCACCACTTACACCAGCGGTTAAGCTAAGAGCACCCGTGGGCCCACCTCCTTCTGTATCACCCAACACCAACCTCAGAATGCACCGAGACAAGGTTCGTGAAATGGTGGGCTCGCCTCTTCGCGGTGTAACCTGCCTAGATGAGAACCTTCCTTGGAGTCCAGCATTCAATTTAGACGATACTAGCTACGTCTTCCAGGACTTCACTGGCAACAATGATCTAGATATATTTTGCGATGACACTTCAAACTTTCTCGCTGTTCCTGGCACCGGCTCCCCAGAGAAAAAATCTGCTAAAAGACCTCGTCTTGATCGATCAAGATCTGCGAATATTCTTGCTGATATCTCGCACAACAATCTCAACAAAAACATTACTTCTACTCCTTCGCTAAAGCTCACCCCAAACATCAATGCTTCGATTTTCGATTCACCCGATAAAAGCTTTGGATTTATGGATTCACCTAGCAAGTTACTCAATTTATCTTCGCCAATCAAAGTGGCCACTTCACCGTCTTTCAATCTCGAGAACTTTGGCTTGCCTGCAGATGACTTCTTCGGTATGGGTGATGAGTTTCTTGCTGATGGATTTGATGACTTCTCAGGTGTGGATATTATGCAAGGCTTCCAGAAAATTGGTGCTGGCGCAGGTACTCAGTCTTCTCGAAATACACCAAAGCCAAACTCTCGACCAGCATTCGGTCGGAGCTTTACTTCTCGATTTTAAATTTGCTATTGAAAGCCAGTTCGAGTATTGTTGGAGTTGATGAATCACGATTTTTTTTGGTTTCCATAGGGCTCTGGTGACGATGTTTACGAAATTATGAAATGAGCGGTCCATTCAGTCATAAGATTGATATATGTTCAGGGGAAGGCAGTGACATGGAGGGGGTGAATGATAGTAAGAGTAGGATAGCCTCGGGGCATTACTGTTTATGATAAACGATGTTTGGGTAAATAAGCGTTTTCTACCTGCACGCATGATTGTTTAATGTACCTGGTTTCATATGTTGGATTGGATTAGGTTCACTGGGAATGATCAATGGCACGGGTATCAGCGAGGAGTTGACTTTGCGACTCCATCTTTTCATGTTCTCTAGCCGGAGAGCATCACAAAAACACAGTTTTTCACAAATGAAATTGCCTCGTAATTTTTCCTAGTGCCACAAAGTGTCTCGCCTTTCGGGATTTCCAGGGCTCTTCGCCCAAACATAGTCTCTATCCACAAATCCATGATGGCCTGAGAGCATCAGAATACCATAAGTCATGGCAGGGAAACTCTCCGCTACACGATTTCATAAAAGGCATCCATTGATAAACCATTCTTACAGAACCAGATCGACCACAACCTTCTAGTATTTGTTTTCAGATGGGCACTGAGAATCGGTCGTCTGCAGAGATGACAAATCGGCTTCTTATACGCCATCCTACACTCTCTGTGTGTTCCTATTCCGCGCTAATAAACAAGATGGACACCTGTTATTCCATGTACAATCACATTTGTGATTTCCCTCTCAGAACGGTTCACCCTCATAGTTGACCACCACACCATTATACGCAGCGGATCCTCCATAGTGATAAAGTACATCGTCGTCATCATCATCCACTTCCGCAAGATTGCGGCGCAAACTCTCAAAGCTCCTCATGCTGCCTGTTCAGTATGCCTCTTCTTCTTCACCAGCTGCAAACGAGCTGTGGAAATCTCTTTGCGGGCTTAGTTGGTTGCGAAGTGCTTAGAGAGGTTGGGCGGTATGGAATGTCGTGTTCCGAGGATAGCGAGTGGATAAGGGCGAATTGGGGGTTTCATAGATAGCGATGGAGCCGTCGGGGCGGGTTCTGTAAGTTCCTGGGGAAAGGAAATGACAGTTCGGACGGAGTTGAGGGTCGTGTGGGGTGATCGGGGTGAGTGGGGATTGAGGTTCGGAAGGGAGCGGCCAGGGGTGTGGTACGCAGCGGGAGGAGTATTGATTGAGGGATTTTGGATTGGATTCTCTAAGGGCCATGATATTCTTGTTTGCTTGCCAATAGTTTCCTTCCGCGCAGAGGCGTCGTAGTACTGTGGTGAATTGACGGGGTGTTTCTCCAAATTGCCGGATTCTTTTTCAGTTGGTGTTCCTACAAGGTAGGTCACCAAGATCGTATTCAAAATGATATCGAGGAAGCCTACAAGTATTAGCTATGTTCTCAACAATGTCTCACAGTAGCACAATGATTATTCTTTGAAGTGTTTGCTTTCGCGAAGCGGACCCCTGAATCATCGAAGAGATAGGGGCTGGAGATAGGAGATTAAAGGCGCTTACAAAAAATCAAGCCCATCCAGACATGCTCAAGACAGTGAAAATGGTAAATCAGAGATATGTTGATAGTTGTGAATACCAGCATCAGGATCGAAGAGACGAGAGTCTGTCGGATTACCCGAACTGCCATTGAGGATCCGAAAGCCTTTTGTCTTAGCTTGTCACTTCCTTGCCACCATCGTAGAGTTGGGACTTGGTGATTGTCCTTTTCCCCTCCAAAGACTTTCTTTCTCTATTTGGGTGCAAAAAATACATCCAGAGGGCCGGCGAATTTCTTCCGAGTAACGTAATAGAAGGTTCCTGGGATGATGAGACCGCAACCGATGTCGAAAATTGCAATGAGAATCGAGAGGAAATTCGGTAGGCGAAAAATACAATATCCAGGTGCCACTGACTTGATAGGAAAGAAAAAGCAGAGGATGAGGACCGGACACAATATTGCCAGGATTACGTAGAAGCAGCGCTGCCAAACAGCATCATAGCAGCGTTCGGAGCGCTCTTCATGAACAAATCGAAGCCGTTCGCATATGAAGATATACAGAAAGAATTTATGGCTGAGGTACGAGATGATGCAAAATTCGATGGCGACTGAACAGAGTTTATTCGTCTTTTGGCCGTGGCCAAAAATCATAACAGTGACGGGAAGCGGAAAGGCAATAGACGTGAGGTATGTGAGGTTGATGAGAAAGCGCGGCAAACTCATCCCGTCCAGTTTCCAGAGTGATATGCTCTTCGTTCGGTACACTTGAGGAGATTAGAAAAAATGGAAAGGTAGGAGGTGGGTTGACTTACTCCAGCAACCGGTGGTGACCGCTATGACGGTAATGACCGAGAATCGAATTATCCTGTAGACATTAGCTTGGGACCTGTTTGCGCCGGAAAGTCCAGTCCAACTTCAAGTTTCAATTGTAGGTCTATAAGAAACGTCCAGGGGTGCTGTAACAACGATAGGCAAAGTTAGGAGAAGACCGATAAACGCCATGAAAATCGGGTTGAAATTAAGTAGCTCCATGATTGCTTTTGAGTTGAGCCTGTCTGTAGAAAAAAGGACGAATTTCATGGAAGGGGTGGCGGAGGGGGAGCAAGCTCTAGAAATGATTCGAGTTTAGAGACTTGAAAAGTGAATAAGACTCGGTTAATTGCTACAGCAATACCTAGTCCTGGTTTCCGAGAGCCGGGGAGATGCGGTGAGCAACTCATAATAAGACAGTTGCTCACAGAGATCACTGTTAAAAAAAAACTGTTCCGTGGTATCACTTTCAAATTGAAAACCATGCTGTCTTAAATTTCCGCTCAACACAGCTGAGTGGTTTTGCTCCTGCAATGTTTTATTAACACCGCCCAGGCACTACGAGATATTCAAGCAGGGTTTGGTATTTTGGACCTAAACTGTTGTGAATATCCCATGAACTATGTCCAGCTCAATCAAGGCTTGACATCTCGGACTGTAGCTGTTCATACTCGGTCGGGTATTTTTTGAGTTCCGGGGATAGGCGACGGCCAATTTTTAATGTGTTGTAAAGAACCCACAGTAGGATAGCGATTTAGACATATTAAGCGGTCTGTCTACTAGGCTCTCCCTTCAAATAAATAATTAATATGTAATTTATAGTCAACGAAGCTGAGTGATTTTGCTACTGTGACGTATTAATAATTTGAACTGAACTAGTAACCCGGCACTTAGAAAATACCTGATCGAGTATCGTTCTCTCCTTAGCAAACTAAGTCTCATGCCTCAATGCGAAAATTCAAAATAACACTCATCGCGGCTTGGAGGGGTTCTAACATATCATTTTGACTCTGTTCATAAAGAACCTAAGGAATGATTCTTCTAAGGTTCTTGTGTACATTCTTGAATATGGGACATGCTACCTGGGCCGAGGTATTTGTAGGAAGAGCAAACAAAATGCAACACAACGGATTGAGAGACATACGAGAAGTCTCCCAGCTGGTCGTTTTCGGGGCCTTTGGCGGGTATCTTCCGGCCAAAGGGATGTAAAATCTAAGAGATCTCGTCCCTGAAGCACTTTGTCGAGCACATAACGAGACTCGGCCAAGTGGGCCTAGATTGTAGAAAACAAACATAGATCCATGCTTCGTTTGATCGAGACTTCAATTTCCCTCTAAATCAAGTTATTTTCAGACAGTAAATGCTCAAAACATCATGGAGTCTCAGGAGAAGGCTATGACAGTTATCTATGCAAAAATACAAGTAGAAGGGGGAAGAGGAAAAGCTGTACAGCCTGTACAGAATCTAATACTGATCATTGATCAAGCATGGAATAGACCAGATCTCTGACTCTCTTTAGAAGTTTTCGCGCTGATAGTTTACCGGGGTAACAAACGAATTCGAATCAACCAAAACAGCTTTTTATAGGTGACGTCCTGGACCCCCAGGTGTTGTTAGATGTGAAGTTTGCATATGACTCCGATATGAGGTTCCAGCAGCCAATTAAATGTGAGATCGGAAAGGCGGCAAAACCCTGATGGCTGCCTAATCTAGCGGGCGGTGAGCCCCTCTGATATTCGAAACTAGCCATCTCGCAACTGTGATTCCAAGCCAATCAACACAACAACTTCATCGCCAATATGCCGAAAGCAGAAGTTGGCTCTACGAAGTATTTGAATAACAAGCTCAAGTCCAAGGGACTTCAGCGGTTGCGATGGTATTGTCAGGTAAGTCTTCGAGACTCCCCTCGTTTTGCCCCTCTTCAAGCCTCTTGCTAATCGTAATCTTATTAGGTATGCGAGAGGCAGATGAGAGACGAAAATGGCTTCAAGATGCATACTCAGGCAGAGTCGCATGTCAGGCAAATGCTACTTGTTGGTAAAGATCCTAAGAAATACATAAACGATTACAGTAATCAGTTTCAACGAGACTTTCTCCAACCACTTCGAACATCTCATGGCGAGAAGAAGGTCCAGCTCAACCACTTCTACCAAGATTACATTTCCAATAAGGAGCATGTGCGCGAATTCTACAAAATGGCCGTCGCTGACTGAATATGCTAAACATCTTGGTCGGGAGGGAATCTGTCGAGTTGAGGAAGACGAGAAGGGTATTCATGTGGCATGGATCGACAACTCGCCCAAAGCGCTACGAAAGCAGGATGCTATTCGAAAAAAGGAGAGACAGGATAAAGGCGACGAAGAGCGAGAACAAATGCTGATCCGACAGCAAGTCAAGCGCGCCCAAATGGATGCAGAGTCTAGAAGCGATACGGAGCTTGATGAAACCGAACGAGGACTGAAGCATGAGGAGGGCGAGAAAATCAAACTTAGCTTTGGGGCAAAACCAGCAGTTGCAAAGCCAGAATCATCATCTGCACCGGTTGGAAGAATTATAAATGCAGAGGACTCTTCAGCCTTGCCAGCTGTCGATGCTGAGCAACCGACCACAGCGAACAGTGGCGAGGAAACCAACGAAGCAGCATCAGTAAAGCAAAAAGAATCAACCGAGACAGTCACAGAGGCAGCAACAGCTCCTGCAAAGGTGTTTTTAAAGATGGGGTTTTCTAGCAAACCAAAAAACGTCTTCGCGGCTGCGAAGAACACCTTAGGTGGCAAGAAAGCTGCTGTTATCGAACAACCCCAAAAAATGAGTGAAGCAGAGCGTATAATGAAAGAGGAGATAGAGCGGAAGAAAAAACGGGGGTCTTCGGGTTTCGGGAGTCCTGCACAGGAGAAACAACGGTTTTAGAGGAAGACCTAGGGCGTTTGGTATGAAGGCATTTTAAGGTGTTGGGACGGTTGGGAGGTCCTCTGGCGTCTTCGATACCATTTGCATTGTTTATAGAAAGATCAATCGAATCTTAGTCTACTACTCCTAGAACTCCAAGACCCCTTTTGCCAGAGGTCAATATGTCCGCCTGTCTCCGATGAAAACTCCCAAATCCCTCAATTTTACGCCATGCGGTCCCACCATAACTACCGCCAGTTCTAATCTGCATCTGTAACACTTCCATCACGTCTGAAAAACATGTTAGCCTTATTGCAAGTGAACCCAGAACCCCGATGAAACATACGGGATGTATTTTATCCTCGCCTCGACCTCCATCGTAGTTATCATATCCTCCGGTAACTTCCCCGAAACTTTCGTAGCATAAACACCCTTTACATATCCATCCAACCGCTGCCATTTTGCCACCCAAGATTTCGACGGATCCGCCAATGCAATCAGTCCTTCGAAGACTTGGGACGTGCAATCGAACAGTGTCTCTTGACTACCTTGGAGATGCATGAATTCTTCACAGTTAGGGCATCCTTCTTTGAGGAATCGCTATGTGAGACGTTAGTTAAAGGTGAGAGGAATAGGATATGAGGAGAGGAGGACAAACGCTTTGGGTCATGACGATGGAGCAAACCATGCATGCGCGCAAGTTACGCTGTTGGCCAGGGGGAACGAAGTTCTCTGAGGTTGTCATATTGAGGTGGATGGCAGCTGCTGTGAGAAATGGATTGAGGGGTTTTTAGGTGGCTTGAGTGGCTCTTTGTGTCGTGCTGCCGAAGAGGACGTTGTCGTTGTGAACTTTTGAAGTTCAAGACGAGGCTGAACTTTTGAAGCTCTGCTTTTACACGTGATCTTATTGATTAGTCATCCGGTAGCTTTACCCGATAATCCGTTACCCGCACAGGTTGCCGCCCGAGTGCCGGGCTGGGAAGGAATTATTGTTTCTACACCGCGGAAATGACCATACCCATTTTCTATTTGTAGTCAAACTGGGGTCCAGGTTCTTGGTTGGCCAAGAAAATGGTTCAGAGGTTGGTAGATCTGTGAAATTTGATCAGAAGTAGAGATATCTTTATTTTCAAATAATACAGTTTATAGATGATTTACAAACCGACTGCTTCTCTCACAAGAGCCATCGTCTCGTCTGCACTCTCCCTCGCCTTCCTTGCTCCCTCTTTTTGTACATGATCAAGATACTTCCCGCCATCTTCACTCAAAACCCTTTCATACCGATTTCGTATTTCTTCAAGACTGTTCGAGATAGTCTCCGCCACTACCTTCTTGAATTGGCCAAGACCAAGGTTTCCGTATACTGCCCCAAGATCTTGAGCACTTCTCCCTGCGACGTCGAAATGTGAAAGTAATTGAAGTAAGTTAGATACTCCAGGTCTATTTTCTGGATCGTATGAAACAGAGTTGGTGGAATCTGTCAGTGCAGACATGATCTTCTTCTGTATTGCTTCAGGGGTGTCTGTGATTATGATTCTAGATCGTGGATCTGAATGTGATTTTGACATTTTGAGATGAGGTTCTTGGAGAGACATCACTCTTTTTGCAGGGGCTTGAAGATGTTAGCAATTTCAAAATTGAAGAACCAAATGGCTTACATAGGATCGTTTTTGGCTGAATGAGACGAGGTCCGTATGTAGAGTTGAAGTTTGTGGCGCACTCGCGAGCGAATTCAAGATGTTGGCTTTGATCTTCTCCCACTGGTACATGAGTTGCTCTGAATCAAGAAATAAGTAGCTGTGTTACAAGATATTTAGAGTGAGCGTACCTATGCACCAAAATATCTGCAGCTTGTAGCACAGGATATGAGAATAATCCCAATTTAAGCTTCGCCTTGCTACTTTCGTCCAATGGAGAAGCATCATCTTTCAACGAAAGCTTGCTCTGTTTCAGAGTCAGTCGAGTATCATAGGATAAGGGCACATTTAGCCATACTTTCCACTGTGTCATCCTTGAAAGATACCCCATTGAGGCCGTACAACTCAAAATCCACATCAACTCCGAATGGGCGAAAACCTGCAATCACCAACCCCATCAGTCTTCTCTCTCACCAGCCTCACCCACCAAACTCACAGAAGACTGATAAAATAAAATCGACCTCTCAGGATTCAGTCCTATAGCCAGCAGCGTCGCCAGACTCTCTCGCTTCCATTGCTTCAACCTCGCTGGATCCTGTGGTACAGTAATGGCGTGTAGATCTACAACGGAGTATAGGAGTTTCGTTGAGGGCGCTGCAGAATCTTGGAGCTTGACCCATTGTTGGAGAGCTCCTAGGTAGTTTCCCAGATGAGGGATGCCGGTTGGTTGGATTCCGGAGAAGATCACCTGATTCGGAGTTGCATCGTCTGCGGTTGAATATTTTCCTCGAGTTTGTAATGATTTGATCAGAACTCGGCTTTCAAGAAGTGATGAAGGCTTTAATCGACATAGGGTTTGTCTGACGGGCAGACTAGCTGAAGGCATTGCTGTGGAATACCGGTTGTGATTGCTCTACGCGCCCCTGAGTGGCTAGATTCTTTTTTGAAGCCCCCAAAACACGAATGCACGTGATAGAGTGAAAAGATATCGAATTCGAGATGAAGTCAGATACATGGAGACCTCTATTTACTCAAGTTTATGCCTCTCTTGTACATTTTCAGGAGAAAATATTAATGTTACAAAATATACAGCGCAGCATGAATCCTTGGACCATAATGGTCTTCCTAATATTGCCTTCCAGCCTAATTCCATCATAAACCATCCAGTCCATGTTCATTAGAACGGCTTAGGGGCTTTCACCATTGGAGCATTCCCATGCGATGCAGCTCGGAAACCTTCTCTGTTAACCAATTCCAAGATTTTCTCCCCACTCAAGGCTCCCTTGCCCCCCCTTCTTTACCCCAACCTGTTCCCACGTCTTGTCGATCGTTCCCTTCATCTGCTCCATTTCAATGTCCATAGTCTTGCCAACACCTAAAGACGATCAGTATCTCCTACGCTAGTACTTAGAGCGTTAAAACTTACCAAGCTTCGTGAACTCGAAAACGTTGGCCTTCATACCAATTCCATAGTATGCATGCTTTCTGAGAAAGGCAAGCCATACCTCAACTGTCTCTGGATTCCCATCCTTTATCTGTATCAACCTTCTCACGGTCCGTCTCTCAAAATTCTCCTGCGACTTCTTGAAAATGAAACTCGACCTTGGGACGGTCCATCTTTCGACAATTCGTGGTAAAGGTACAGGTCCAAACGCCGGGAGCCCTAAGTAATAAGCCGCTCGCAGGGCGAAGTCTGCAAAGAATTCCAAATTTCGAACAGAATATGACCGAAGTTGCAAGTCGCAGGATGGAACGCCATATTCGGCTTGTCTTCGTAAAGGTCGGAGGTATACTGCTTGCACACTTCGAGGTAATCGGAAATCGAGACCAGTTGCGTCCTTCTCCCTTTCTATCGCTGCGCTTGGGATCAGATCTTCTATTGGTGTTGTATTCGCTCTGGTATCATGTCAGAGGGGATTTTAAGGTCGCCAGGTTATGTATGGTCTTACGCCGACTCTAAGGTCTCGAGATTCGTAGTGGGGACGGCACTGTGTAATTGTAAGCCTGCGAGCTTCGCAAAATTATTTAAATGTATACCTCGACTCAATTGGCGCAGCGTCGGACCTGGCATGAAGTCAGACAAGAATTATAACATTGGCCTGTCAACGTACGTTGGAATTGCATTCTCTGCTTCTGCAGGCGGAGTACTGCCAGCTTGTTAAATCGTATAAACTTGGATTGAAGTTGGGGCTTCTCACGCTAATTCTGAAGCATATCTACATGAGAAAGCCGGCCTTGGGGTATGGGCTTGTTGTCGTGCTCGGAGGTGGTGGGCTATAGGAAGGAGGTTATTTGCCTGCAATTAAATTAGCTGAGACCGCCCGTAAGGAGGAAGAAAAGGACGTGACAACCTTTGATGGCCAATTGAGCATGCGCAAAGGTAGCCGTATCGGAGCTGATGAGGCCATGTTGGAAGGGAGTAAGGTAAGGGAACAGTTGTGGAGTTGAAGGCCAAAATATTTCTCGCCAGCTCGGTTGTCACGCGCCGACCCGTCAGTTCTTGCAACACTGCCATCAGAAAACTCAACATAGCATGGAACACAACATGGAAAACGAATTGAAGACCTAACACGAAGCTGTGGCAGAACCAGAGACTATCATCGGTCCCGAATTTATACCTCAAATCAGAGTTATTGCTGATTCTGGTCTATCCGAACCCCAGAAGCATTTGAAGAACCGAGATATGAGGTACCATACGGCGAGATCAAGGGATTCCCAATCAGCACAGGTTAGTTTATTCCCTAACGGATGTTGGAATATCTCATAAAATTTCAACCTAATATAGCCTATCGTCTCATGTTGATTCTTAAAGTATAGCACTTTTCAATTAATTGCGTTGCTTTTTAAGTGTTTCATGCGATTTCGCGACTGTGAGCACATCATGATTTTACAAATTGGATGCTATAGGTCGCCTCACCTGTTATCTTTATTGAATCTACTATACTGAAGCAATTGCTAAATTCTACAAAGCACCTGGCCACGCTAGAAATTTGATATTTGGAGCCGTCCCAGAACACCAATGTGTGTTAATGAATGGCAGAGCACAGTAAGATGATGACCAATAAAGGCTTGTAGGAAAATGCTTACACTATTAGTTATTACGAGGGGCACGATTTGCAAGATACAACTTTTCCAATCCGGGTCTTCAAATTGCTGGGTGTGAAAACTTGCATCAGCGAGTTTGAAAGGGGAGAATAGGTCTTGGGGTGCCCAATTGATTGGTTGACAGTCACAAATGCTGCGGGAGCTCTTAACGAGACTTACACGGTCGGAGACATGGTCACATTGAGCGATGTAAGTTCAAAAGCATTCATTTTGAATATATGTCTTGCTGACAATGGAAGCATATCAATTTTCCGGGCCTTGCAGGTTTGAATCCCTTACGAGAAGCAAATCTGAACGAGTTCGGGCCAAGATTTCTGGCTTTATCTGACGCGTATGATCTCAAGCTCCGACGTATCGCACTCTCCGCTTGGGAAATAGTCAAAAACGATCACTCCAAACTGATCGACAAAGGAAACACAAAGTTGCATCAAGGGGTGTATGCATTTGTTGGCGGCCCCAAGTCAGTTCTGACATCTGAGCTATTTGAAACCTGCTGATTCCACTAGCTACGAAAGCAGGGCAGAATGCAGATTTCTTGCAAAACTGGGCGCTGACTTTGTAGGAGTGTTGACAGTGCCAGAGGTTATTGTTGCTAGGCATTGTAGTATTTGTACTCTTGCCAGAAGTATTGTGACCAACATGGCTGTTTTAGAGCCGAGTCCTCGAGGAGATGCCCCAGAGACACTAGGCTATGCGAAAGGCAGAGTTAACCATCAGGAGGTCCTAGGAGCCGTCAAAAATGTCTCGAAGTAGGTCAAGGTTCGTCATCTCTTGTCAGAGTAAGACACCAGGCTCATGGAACTCTCAGAATTTGGTCATCAAGATCGTGGAAATAATCTCACAAGATCCGACAATTGCTGAAAGTCAAACATGAGCCTGGCAAAGGGGTTTGCGATCCCGATTTGATACTCAAATTTTTGATCCGCGCCTCAAAGCCCTCATTTTCTTGTAGTGCGCCTTTTTGCCGCTCGTCTTAGCGGCTTGGATCTCATTGTATTTCGATTTGAAGCGTTGAGTGGACTTCTCGCCTTCTAGAACCTCCTCAATCAGTGTGCGTTTTCTCTCCTTATTGGATAGTCTGCCAGTGAAGTATTCGGTTGGCCCTTCAATAATGGTGCCAACTTGCGAAAACTCGGGAATTTGTGGTCTCGAGGCTTCCTTTTTGTAATGGCGCTTCGGATCCAGCACAGATCTCATTCGGAGTAATTGGAGGTCTCTTTTGAGTTCTGGGGTGAGATTTGTTTTTGGGAGTTCATACCAGTCGGACCCAGCGGTGGATTTTTTGGCCTAATGAACTCTGTCAGCTTACGATCAGAGGCCACAAATCCAGCAAAACATTTTGCATCAAATTCTTCTCAGCGTAACTATGAATATAAAGGCATCATTTTTTGCAGGGTGGTACCCAAGACGGGACCAAATTCTGCTTCAAGAAAGTTTGGGATATTTTTCCTCATAGAAGATTTTGCGCACAGGTGAAAGGGTGAATAGGCTTACTTTGGCAAATTTTGCTTTCACCACAACTGGATCCTCGACCCGTCTTATGCCGTTCGCAAGCTTTCGTTCCTCTGGCTTTACCAGGAGCGAGGAATTGATGTGCGCACCTTGATCGGTTTTGGTAATATAGCTGGGTATCGATCTGCCAGAAGCGACCTTGGGAATGCTGAAAATGCTTAGCAAAGAGCTCCTTGGGTTGAGAGTGGTCGCATAGAGAGAGCAAAACCTTTTTTGGAGGGCCACCAATGACGCATCTTGGGAGGCGTTTCTCGTGTTTACTGCACTTGCTGCCCGCAGCCTCTGCTCTGCATCCTTGAGCAATTGGCGCAGCTGCTCGTCGGAGAGGTCCTCTTGCGCCATCCTGTCTGAGTTGCAGGTTGGAGAATCTATCAAAAATAGCTGCGGCTCACAAAATTTTTGGTTTGATACTCGGGAGGTCGCTTAATCATCGTGTGCTACTCCGATTGCGGACTAGCATAATTTTCAAATCAAAAGTCGGTCAGAGAACCACGGACGGGCAATGGAGCATGGCGAGCATGGCAAAACCCACGGTGTGAGATGTTGGAAGGGACGGAACAAAGTCGTGGCTGGAGCATGATGACGGACTCGACATGATCTGGGGAGGGCAGAGATTTCCAGCTTCATTTTTTGATTCGTTGAGGATGTCGTTTGGGCACTGACGGAACGAAGGCCACCAGAGGAGGTTGTGTTTGGGTATAAAAATTTTTAAGAGTCAAAGTCTGGGAGTTTTTTTGTGCACTTTGTGAGGGCACGTGGAGTGGGTATTTCTTTGCTACTATCTTGTATCTTGTTTCTTTTTGATCGGGCTGCCCGGTCGATGGGCGGATTTGAGCGTTCTTTTCCCAGCCTGCATTCAAATGGGAGAATGGGACGGTGGATTTCGTGGTGTCTGGGAGGGAGAAGAAGCGCTCGGAGGTGCTGAACATGGACTCGATTTCGGAGAGGGAAATGCCGTGGTTGGTGAGGCCGAAGAATCCGTCGGTTTCGGCGGCGTGGATTAATTGGTCTGTGATCTCTGAGATTCGGGAGGAGAAGTCGTGCAGGGAGATTTTAGGGATGGTGCGGGTGGTGTATTTTGTTGGTGCCATTTTGAGGGCTGTGAGCGCAGTGCAGGTGGATGGTGGGTTGCGTGTGAGGTGTATGATGAGGTGAGGTTGTGAGAGTATGCGTGTGAGTGTGAAGAAGTCGGAGGTGAGGATGAGACTGAGAGTAAATGTCTACTAATATGTCTGCAAAGCGAGGGCGCTGTCATTTATGTTCTTTTCCTGTTTCCCTTCCTCTCTATATATCTCTGAGTGGATTTGAAGACAAGTGTCTCGGCACCTTGATGCCGGAAGATCCTTTCTGCAGGAAATCAATCGTCCGTTTGGAATTTTTGCTTCGGAGTGTAGTAGTGACAAGTGTACTCCCCATCTTTGAATGAATATGTATCAGCGGCGGCTGGCTCCGTTGGGTTGAGTGAGTGGTCACTGCTGGTTGGGCGTTGAAGTGGGGTAGAAGCTTATCGGGTCGGTAGTGCCCGCTCGGTCGAGAGCTCGGCCGTGGCGGAAGTCACGCGGTATAGGGGATGTAAATGTCATGTGACTCTCCCCGGAGACTTCCCTCTCACTCTTCTTGGGACAGGTTGAGGGGATTGTGCAGTGGAGCAAGTCTTGCGTTCATTTTATTCGTGCATGAGAGAAGTTGTCTCTAGTGAAACATTATTTTCAAGTTTCAAGTGAAGTTTATTTCTTCATTCCGAGTTGCACAGTTGTTTAACTCAATATCAGAACTTTTAATTTCTACCCTAGAAGCCTAGACATATTTCCACGCCTTCCTATTCACCGCCTTAATTCCAGACCTCTCTCTAATCTCCCCAATCGACTTCCTCGCCGCCACCAAAATCTCTTCCTCATCAACCCTCACCAACTTCCCCCCTCTAACCAGCACCTCCCCATCCACAACCACCATCTCCACATCCTTGCCCGTACAGCTGTACACCACCGCCGTGACAGGGCTGACCCCACCTCCCAATACCTGCCCCTCATCAAAGGGCGCAGCATGCAACCCACCCGGATCCACCACCACGAAGTCGGCTTTCTTCCCCACCTCCAGGCTTCCAATTTTCTTCTCCAACCCGAGAGCTCTGGCTCCATTAATTGTAGCCATTTCGAGAGCTTCTTCGGCGCAGATAAGTCTAGCGTTCAGATTGACGCCTTTATGTAAGATTCCTGCTAGGTGCATCTCCCGGAACATGTCGTATGTATTTCCGCAAGGAGCGCCGTCAGTGCCGAGAGATACGTTGACGCTTGCTCCAAGCATCTCGGGTACTTTTGCGATTCCGGAGGCAAGTTTCAGGTTACTGTTTGGGTTATGAGCGACTGTTGTTCCCGTGGCTGCCAAAATTGGCAAGTCAGTGGCAAGATCTAGATGTACCATGTGTGCAAGCACTGTCTTGGGACCGGTTAGTTTGGCAGCTTGACAGAACTCCATGGGCGTACAATCGTAGCTATCTCTGTAGATGGCCAAGTCTTTAGGTGCTTCTGCGCAGTGCATCGTTAGACCGATGTCGTGCTCGCGACAAGCTTCTCCAATAGACAAGTGCGATGAGAGTGGTGAGCCTCTTGGTGTTCCAGCAGCAGCCCAGACGTGAAGTCTCCCGTTGTATGAATTGTGGTGTTTGGTATGTGCTTCCAGCATAGAGGATATAGACATTGACTCCACGTCTTTATCTCGCGGGTCAGTGATGTTTAATTTCCTGTTGCTTTCTTCGAACTTAACTAATTTTCCCTTCACTTCATCAGCTAATCCTCATACACAAATGAAGAATTCTCATACCAGACACCCACGAATTCCACTCTCACCCACAGCTCTCACCACATTCTCAAACCCCGATCGATGCGTCAACATACTCTCCAGAAAACACGTCGTCCCGCTCTTCAACATCTCCGCAATAGTCAGTCTCGCGGCGACATAGCCGTCATCGGCATCATAGGATGCTTCGAGGGGCCAAATAGCGTCGCAGAGCCAGGAATGAAGGGGGAGATCTTCGGCGAGGCCCCGGAGGAGGGATTGTGCGAGGTGAGAATGCGTGTTTATTAGGCCGGGGAGGATGATGCGGCCATGGAGGGAGATGGTTTCTATGTTTGCGGGGAGGTCTAAGGAAGAGGAGAGGGAGGAAGTTTTGCCGATTGCGGTGATGAGAGATCCGGTTACGAGGATGGAGCCGTTGAGGATTATTTCTCGGGTGGGGTTGAGGGTGAGGATTGTTGCGTTTGTGTAAAGGGTTGACTTGTTTTCGACTGACATTTTGAAAACAGACTTTGGATCAAGTTTCCGGATTTTCGTTGAAGTATTGTGAGTGAAGTTTCTCGATGGAGAAATGGTATTCTGAGGCCTCGGTAGAGATCAAAAAGGGGGGGCAAGTCCTGAACAGCGTCGGGTCCGACGTCAAAACCGACAAAAGAAAAATTCACGAGAATGAATTTCTCATCCCAGCTGGATAGGAACTCACCGATTATCATCAACCCTTCACACCAGACATGAGACCTGCGCGATTCAAGAATCTGAAAAATTTCCCACGTGCAGTTTGTTAGGTTACCCCAGATCTCTTGGCAGATTCGGGCATCTCCGCCATCGATAAGGGGGCTGCAAGGTCATTCCTAGGCTTCTGATTGGCTCCGGTCACCTCCTGAAATCTTATCACTTCCTCCCACTCTTCTTAACTTTTTGACATCTAGGCGATCAATCATGGGAATTTATCATCCAAACAATTAGTTTTGTTGAAAGATGACGAAATATTAATAAGGGGAGAAAATCCATCTTATTTTGCAGTGAGTGGATTCTTCATCAATTGACATCTCGCATCTACGCCTTGCCTGCAGTATTCAAGGAAAATTGCTGACGATGGAGACTCCAGCCAGCATCGAGAAGCTTGGCCAAGATCAAGATGCTGTTCCATATGCGTCATCTACCAGCGAGGGCGTGGAACAACACCAAAAGAACTCATGGCAGTACCTGAAGCACTACTTCACCAGTCGAGAAGGCTGGATTGGCGACTATGTACTTCCCTCTTCCTAATTCATCCTCATCTCACTGACAAAGTAACTCACAGGACTACGTCTACCTCATCACACCAAACATCTGGCCCCTCAACCGCAAATACAAAAACTACGAAGCCCCCTTCTATGGCCTCGACGACGAAGTCCCCATCTTGCTCACCGTTCTCCTCGGCCTCCAACACGCTCTCACAATGATAGGCTCAATCGTTTCCCCACCCCTCGCCATCGCAGGCGGAGCATTTAACTTCGACGCAGAAATAACACAGTATCTCGTCTCAGCAGCGTTCATCACAACCGGAATAGCGACCGCGTTGCAAGTAACCCGCGTCCATATTGCCAAAACCCCCTTCTTCATTGGCACAGGACTTCTTTCGGTCGTCGGTCCGACTTTCGATATTTTGCCCATTGCATTTAACTATACATCTATGCGCTACGCGAATGGGACTTGCCCAACAGCAGCAGATGGGACGCAACTTCCTTGTCCTGATGCTTGGGGCGCTATCCTGGGCAGTATGCTCTGTACTGTCTGGATTCAAATTGCGATGAGTATGGTTCCTCCAAAGAGCTTGAATAAGATATTCCCGAAAATCGTGACAGGGAGTTTATTGTTACTTGTGGGTGTGTATCTTATTAGTAATGGGATGCAGAATTGGGGCGGGAGTTCGAATTGTAATGGTGGGACGGGGTATTATGCTCTTTGCCCGAATATTGATGCGCCGAAGCCTCTTGTTTGGTAAGTCTTTTCCCCCGGATCTTGTCTTCTGAAGAGGGAGATTAACGATTAAATAGGGGCAATCCCAAACTTATCGGCCTCGGCTTCAGCGTCTTTGTAACCGTCATCCTCGTCGAGCAATTCGGCTCCCCTTTGATGAAATCCGCCTCCATCGTCCTGGGTCTCGCAGTCGGCTGTGCCATCTCAGGAGCAACAGGATACTGGTCAAACTCCAACATCACCGCCGCACCACCCATCACCTTCCTCTGGGTCCACACATTCAAACTCTCCGTAGACGGCGCGCTCATCCTCCCCCTCCTCATCATGTTCATCTGCGAAGCCGTCTCCTGCATGCCGGACATCTTGGCCACAGCTGAAATCTCCAACGTCGATATCGAAGGCACGCAATTCAACTCTCGGATTCAAGGCGGGATTTTATGTGACGGGATCGGGAGTTTGATCAGTGCTTTTGGGACGGGGCTACCGATGGTTAGCCAGGCGGGTAATAATGGTGTGATTAGCTTGACGGGGTGTGCGAGTCGACGCGCAGGGTGGTGTGCTAGTGGGTTCTTGGTGTTGATGGGGATTTTTGGCAAGTTTGGTGCTGTGTTTGGTAGTATGGTATGTTTCCCCTCCTTCCACCCCATTTTCAAATCCTCTTTTATATCTTGACTAATAATCCTGCAAAAGCCTCCCTCAGTACTAGGCGGCATGCAAGTCTTCCTCTACTCCACCATTGCGGTAGCCGGTATTCGGGTGCTAGGTCTCATCGCCTGGACACGTCGCAACCGCTTCATCCTCACTGCTTCCCTCGGCATCGGCTTCATCGACATCGTTCAACCATCTTGGTTCTCCCAAATCCTCGATTACTCGGGCAGTAATGTGCATTTGCAGGGTTTCGAACAGGGGATTAATCTTATTGTTGAGACGCCTTTTATTGTTGCCGCTGTTATTGGGGTGTTTTTGAACCTGGTGCTGCCAAGGGATAGGAGTGAGATGGATAGGAAGGTTAGAGAGAGCGGTGGGGCTGGGCTTGTTCTTGAGGGTAGAGGAGAGTGAATGGGGAGTAAATGTCGTGATTCTAGAATGCGCATTGTAGTGGAAAAACTTGGGAAATACTTCTCCATATATATTCTGCAACCTTTATGACTAGTAGGAGCTGTCCTTCAATCCGTATCCCCACTCCGCTCCCTTTGTCCCCCTCGCTTAGCACACTGCATTCAAATCACTCACTCTATTGACATTTGCATAATTTAAATACAAAACGAGGCAGGAGGGAGGGACTTTTATTACTGTTCTATCTTTGCGCAGACGATTTATTCCTAATCATTAACCGCCCTGATTGTTACAATTCGTTGCGATCACTCACGAAAATACAGTCACTGTGATTTACTGAACAACCTGGAACCTACAAAACAAAAGCACAATACACACTTAAAAACACTGAGATAATCACAAGTTCTAATAAAGCACAATAAAGAAATTCGGTAGGATTGAATATTATTTACTTTTAGAATCTTTCCATTGGAATATTAGTTGATACTGGCGCTGTGTGTATTCTTTGAAGTGTTGTTAGTGGGTGGCTTCAATACAAGAGTTAGGCGACATTTATAGCGTGTCACACGCTGAATTTTAGGGAGTACTCCTTGAATATTTCGAGGACCCTTCGGTTTATAGTGGAAAACGTATGAATTACTTCGTGCGTTGCTATCTAGGTCTCTAGTTATATTTTCCAAAATTATTCGTACACTCATTTGATAGCTATAATTCTCCGCGATTTCATTGTTTTCAAATCGCGATGCGATGCGACGAGGTTCGTCGAAGGAGAACAGATCAGTCGCTAATTTACAGGGTATCGGCCACTGTAAATTAACAAGAGGCTCGCTGTGTTTTGACGCACGCTTTTCCCGGGCAAGCAATAAATCTCTCATGGCGCGTTTTCTAAATTTGAATTGATTCTTTTATGTATATAACAGACGGTAACCACCAAGCCTTGTTACTTAACTTGTGCTATTATAATTATTTTGCAAAGTGTCACATAAACTTAATATTTGATTTGGTTCTAATTATGATTTAATGTCTAGTGACATCAAATCACATAATGGCTGTTTTATCTGTACAAGAGCTAGCATGGCTCTAATGGCTGACTTTTGTGATTTAATAAGCACTTAGGCAAACCTTATATATCACGTATTCACGACCAGAGGCTACCTTACCAGATAGTGTGTGCGAATTAGGTACTGCGTACAAATTAAGTGGAGTGCACAAACCAACTAGTATTCGATTGGCCAAAAGGCCCTCAAGGCCCCTCGCTACGAATCTACCCCAATAAACCATTCCCAAATTTCACAACCTCCTCCACAAGGCCATCCATCCAAGTCAAATGAGGCGAATGTCCACTCGGGCACTTCAAAACCCCAATATCTACCTCCTCCCTCTGGTTCTGCAACGCCACCATCCCCTCCTGATACGCCGCCGGCAAAGCCAAATCATTTTCCGTCACCAAATAAATACACGGTAGTGCCGGGTATGCATCATTCTCTAAAACGGTCGTGAGTATCGTCGACGCAGTCAACGTCGACTCATAATATTTGGCTTTCTCATCATCTAAGCCGTTGAAGAAATATTTTGCGCCTTCGACGGTGGACATTAGGCCTTCCATGCCGTTTTGCTGGGTTCAGATTGTCAGCTGTATCCATATTCTCAGACAGGTCGAGATTATGGTCAAGTAAGGAACCATCAAGACTGCCAGACTTACATGAAATTTACAATAAGGCGGAATAACCGGGGGACTCCCATCCTTCGGCTGAAAAAACGAATGCACACTCTCCCCCACCGGCACCAAAAACGCACACTCATAAAACACCCCAATAACCCCTCCCCTCTTCCCCTCCTTCTCCCTCCATTCCCTCTGCAACTCCGGAATCGCCGCCGCAGTCGCCGTTAAACCACCCGATGAATGACCCATAAAAAGTATATTCCTTCCTTCTTCAACAATCAATTGGTTTAAGAGCGTAAGAATGACGGCTACATCGTCTGCTTGCTGTGGGTACCCGCCAGGAGGGGGAGGGAGGTCATAAGATGGGTGGGAAGGGGAGCCGGTATTTAGTTTTGAGGGGGAGGAGGTGGGCAGTTGTGGGCAGATGGCGGGAATTCCGCGGGCCTCAAGGGAGGCGAGGAAAGGTTGGTAGGGCTCTGGGGTGTGGTAGGAACCGTGGCAGAGGAGGACTGTGAATGAGGGTGACATTTTTTGTTTGTTATTGAATTGTTGATGTTTTGCATCAGGAGATTTGGGAAATTGAAATGAAGATTGTAGTTTTTGAGGTGAGAGTGTGCATGAATTGTACGTACATTTGTTGGATGTCTAACGAAATTTTGCCGGTTGGAGGAAACAGACGAGCTGTTGTCTGCTTTGAGTGCTTACGGAGGGGCATCGATGGCTCTAGTGGCCGTTGGGTTCCGTAGTTTCCGCTGGTTGTTTTATGTGGTGAGATTACCACATTTATGTGGGACCATTGCTGGATATTCTCACAAGATTTTGAAGGTTGCAGACAAAGGGCAGCAAATTCACTTTGCTCAGGGGTCACTCGCTAAAGGCCTGTGTGCAGCCCCTGAAATTGAGCGAGTATCTCATTCCACAAATTAGTCAATCACAGCTAAAACCTGGGACACGAAGTACAGGTTAGGATCTTGACTTGATTGAAATAATATTTAAAAATTTCAA
>JAAMPI010000334.1:0-42884 GCA_013054445.1 Cudoniella acicularis
AAGCACAGAGATTCTCGAAATAATGACGAAACAGGTCCCTTAGTCCCTGGAATCATCCATCCATCCACGCAAGCGGGACGATCACAACCTAAATAACTACTCCTAGCCAAGTCTCTCAAAACGACCGGTTCTTGCATGACATAAATGCTATCAAGTAACACCCCACCAACCTGTATCGAAAACAGCCTCTTTCTCATAGGGCTTTCCACCCGTCGATCCGTGGCAGTGCGAGCCCACTGACCTTAAAAGCGGAGTCTAAATCCGGATCATTAGTAGCAGCTCAAGTCAGGGAATCAGACTTAGAAGCGGAAAACCCGAAAGAGCTAAAGATCGTCGTGGATAAGCTTACTTGGAGCTCAAGCTCGAGTTTTGACCTTTTTCGGTGGAAGACGCCCTTTTCGTTATTTGATACTGGGATATAAAAATGTTCTAAGAAATAACAACTTCAACAATGAGAAAGGGACGGAAGACTTCATGAACTAGCCGCATTTTTGTCCCATACTGTGTACTAAGTCCGAGAACTCGGGTACACAACGGCGATGCATGTGAACTGTGCGCTGCCACTGCAAGACTCATCTCTGTAGTGTGGAACTAAACTGGACCGTTCGTTTGACATTGAGGATCGCTCGATCCGTATGCCAAGTAGTGGTTGAATCAGTCAGCTGACATATCAGATAGCAAGCTGTGACATATTTCAGCTCGCTCCTCAAGAAAATTCATACATCTTTCGAGCGAGATATAGAGAGAAAGAGAAACTCTAGCATCAAGACATAAATGACCAAGCCAGTCACGTGTCGTATTCAGAAATGGAGATTCGGATAACAAGGGTTGAGGGGGACCCCGCCATAGGAAACCAACTTTTATATTCTACATAGCTGCTGTACAAATGATCCTCCCAAAATCGCTCATGATCGCTTTCCGCGAATGCTAACATCCAGACTTCCAATACCCCAGGCCGCAGCAAATAAGCCCAAGAAGGTGACAAAAATCACCAACGGTTTTCGTAAAATTGCAAAGAATGGGTAATCGTACGTGACAATTAATTCGCGGTCACGGTATTCATCGACAATATTAATTGCCGTCAATGTAAGGGTTGTGCGGCCTTGCGTATCCATGAAAGTCTGGTGGAGAGAGATACCAGCAGTTACAAGGGGTACGTTGGTGCTGTACTTAACATTTCTGTGGCAAGTTAGCATTTAAAATCTTGATATTAGACAAGATACATACTCGGCTCCTTCGGGAAGGATAACACGCAGCTCGATAAATTCATACTCAATTCCCTCTGGCTGCTTTGGTCCCTCGAGGAATGGCACGTTCAAAACGTAGCCAGTTCCACTGCTCAACTTGCGCAAATACTTCTTCAAGTCTGCGCTGTATCCAACACGGAATGGATAATTCCATCCACCGAAAACAGGATATCTTGGCTTGATTTCGAGGTTGGCCTCCCGCTTGTTGCTTCTGAATCTTGATGTGGAAACATTTCCAATAACATCAGTGAAGTATGGATCCAGGCTCCCGACCTTCAACGGGAACTTAAGCTCCTTAACAGCAGTGCTTGGTGGGTTGTAGTATTGCTGGGAAGCAAATTCCACCCGGGAAAATTGCTTTGAGAGATTTGCAGCACGGTTGGTCATCGTGTATCGGTCCTCGAACGCAACGTTTCCTCCCCAGTGGCTGACTTCAATATCCCTCTCCAGGCGTGACACGTGGATCAGCGGCTTTGTAAATTCATATCGAACCTTGACTGGCTCAACAGCACCGGCTGGAACCTCTCCAAAAGATCCATATGTAAACTTTGAGCCTTGTTTCTGCGGTGACTCTAGCTCGCCCTTTGCTCCTGGAATAATTGTGTATTCGGGAACGACTGTGCTTGGGAACTTAACCTCAGTCTTCTGCTTCGAGGTAACATATGCCGATGGAGCGTACGCAGAGAACGTGTAAACCAAATATTGTTTGTCCTGTTGGGCAATGGTCGCTGGGAGAGGATGTAAAGCTGAGAGATAGGAATACGAGATTCCGAGAGTCTGTTGCGCTTTCGGTGCAAGGGGCTTTGGGAGACGGACGCGGTAGAATTGGGTATCACTGGCGGGTAATTAGCATCGATTGCCAGACAGTAACAGCAGACAGAAACATACCTTTCTATGTCGAAATCAACAGCTTCCACCTCGAACAATCCTGCTTCTGGGTCTTTTCTGTCCTTCACCTCCAAGCCTCCAATTGTCTCCATCTGCCGAGCTGTGAATGGGATAAAGTATTCATCTTGAGGAGTTGTTGCGATGTTCTCTATCACTACATTGATTGATTCTTTTGGATGGCTCTTCTCCAGACTGACGATGTGTACAAGATTGGCATTCTTGAAGTTCTGCGGCGGTTTGAAGGTAGAAGGTAGGATAACTCTCGATGTAAGTGGCTTCGTTAAGTTGCCCTGTTCAACGCAGAGAGCAGTCGCGGCAAAGGAGAGGACGGCGGACGCGATCGCCAATGGCCTCATCTTGAAAAATCGAGGCAGGCCAGCCGGAGAAAGGAATCAGCTTCGAAAGGGAGTCCTCGCGAAGTTGGGCGGAGAGGATGTTCTTTGCACAAAAAGTGGCAGAATTGAAGCTCCAAAAGCTTACGTCTCGTCTCGTCTCTCCAAGGTGTCCTCTGCGTGGGTGTGGCTGAAGTGTGGCTGATAACGAGGCCAATGGGATGTGAGGCGCAGGCCAATGACTAAGGCAAGCTTGTGGCATCGGGGCATCGGTGCATCACAGGATTGACCCCACGGCTCCCCACCACAATTCACTTAAAAGGCCAACAACATTTCACCTGCGGCTTTTTCTTCCTCTTTTTCTCTTTGATCTGCCATAAATCGACCGAGGGGAAGTCTGTACAGCTTCACTCACGGTGCAATCCATCCTCACCTCCTTTCTATCAATCAGACTTGTGAAAATCTTTCAGAATGGTTGGCTTGGGCCCAAGGAAACCCCCCTCCCGGAAGGGTGCGTATTGATTTCTGTCAACTCTCGTCAACTCCTGTCAATCTGGTCCTTTCTCGGTTACAATAGAACTTGTGGGGAGATCCAAGCAATTCACTCTGCTATGCTCCCCTCATTCAGTTTCCTTGGCCTTGTGAAGGTCAAACCTCTTTTTTCCAGCCCGAGAGCATCCCTCAACAATTTCAATATCACAGACATCAACAAACCAAGTCAGCAGTCTGACAGGACAAGATGGGCAGCCTTTTACACCCCCTCGTGGGGCAACATAAGCCAGAATCAGGTCAAACACCCCCAGTTCTAATTTTCCTCGCATTTCGTACCCTCTGCGCTCGTCGGAGCCCAGAAGGCCGGAGTCACTTTCAACCCACCATCAGATGTTACACTTACCACATTGCCCTCAATTTTGTATTTCCGTCTACTCCCAACGCACAAATGGGCAAATTCCGCGCTCTGGAAATCATCAGGCCAGAAAAAGCAATTCGAGCTCATCTCACCGCTGTCACGTGTTGATGGCTTGTGCTGTGCCCTGCCAGTGGCTTATCTCCTTTGGTTACACAATATTAGTCGATTTGTACTGATACAGAATTCTGAATTATGCTAACGGTTACTCACAGGGTCTATGGCCGATGTGCCAAAAGATCTTATGCAAGAGATCAAGAGGCTTGAGGAGCTCTTTACTGTGGACAAGGCCAAGCTAAAGCAGATCACTGACCACTTTATCAATGAGCTTGCAAAAGGTGAGTGCCCACGAAACACATAAGAGATTTCATTCTAACCTCTGGTCAGGTCTGAGCGTTGAAGGCGGGAGCATTGTATGTTAATAATCAAAGGTTACGTAATCATACTTACTCTCAACAGCCTATGAACCCAACCTGGTGCATGTCATTCCCCACTGGCGATGAACAAGGAACTTTCCTTGCTTTGGATATGGGTGGAACCAACCTACGAGTTTGCGAGATCATTTTGACTGACCAAAAGTCCGAGTTCGACATCATCCAATCCAAGTACCGTATGCCAGAGGAGCTTAAGACTGGTGATGCTGATGAACTCTGGGAGTACATTGCTGATTGTCTTCAACAATTTATCGAGTCTCACCACGCGGACACCAAGCTTGAAAAACTCCATCTTGGTTTCACATTCTCTTACCCAGCAACTCAAGACTACATAGACCATGGTGTTCTTCAACGCTGGACCAAAGGATTCGATATTGATGGTGTTGAGGGCCACAATGTTGTACCTATGTTCGAGGCTGCCATCGCAAAGCGGGTATGGGTTGCAAACTTTGCTTGAAGAACTAAAACTGACATCCACCAGGGAGTTCCAATCAAGCTCACTGCCTTGATCAATGACACCACTGGCACTCTCATCGCCTCTGCTTACACAGACACCAAGATGAAGATTGGCTGCATTTTCGGCACTGGTTGTAACGCAGCTTACATGGAGAATTGCGGGTCAATTCCTAAGTTAGCTCATATGAACTTGCCACCTGACACCCCAATGGCCATCAACTGTGAATGGGGCGCTTTCGACAACGAGCACAAGGTCTTGCCAAGAACTCCATACGACATCATCGTCGACAAGGACTCTCCTCGTCCAGGTCAACAAGCTTTCGAGAAGATGATTGCTGGTCTTTACCTTGGTGAGATCTTTCGACTTGTTCTGGTTGACCTCCACGACAACAAGGATGTCCACATCTTTGAGGGCCAGAACATCGACAAGCTCCGAAAGGCATACACTCTCGACTCTTCCTTCCTTTCCCTTGTTGAGGAGTAAGTCTCCTACCTGTTTTTATTTATCAGAACTAACACAAACTCAGGGATCCCTTCGAGAACTTGTCTGAAACAGGCGACCTCTTCCAAAACAAACTCGGCATCACCGCCACCCACCCGGAACTGGAACTCATCCGCCGCCTCGCCGAGCTCATCGGCACGCGCGCTGCACGCCTCTCCGCCTGTGGCGTCGCCGCCATCGCCAAGAAGAAAAACTACAAGACCTGCCACGTGGGCGCCGATGGCTCCGTCTTCAACAAGTACCCTCACTTCAAGCAACGTGGTGCCGTCGCTCTGCGCGAGATCCTCGACTGGCCCGCCAAGAAGAACCCCAAGGAGGAAGATCCTATTGAGATTCTGGCGGCTGAGGATGGGAGCGGTGTTGGTGCTGCGTTGATTGCGGCGCTTACATTGAAGCGTGTTAAGGAGGGGAATATGGCGGGGATTTTGCACCCGGAGAACTTCAGGGGTTAGATTTGCCTTGGAGCGTATCGTCCTTGGATCTCCTGCTGTATCTCTTTGGGAATGGATGCGTGATGGGTCGCTTGTACGTTAGGGATATGCCGGGGGAATACATGGCGATTTGATGATTGATGATGAGTAGAGGTAGAGAAAAGGGAAGATGGGATATCGTCACGAGATGAAAATGGAGACGTGGCTGGGCTTGCTAGCTTGCGCTTTCTAGGTTCATGAAATCACATTCTTTTCTACCAAACTAATCTATATCATTCATTCTAATTTGTGCTTTGATATGCACGGGTATCATCATTTTTCTTCCTTGTATTCACGATCATTCTCCCTCCCATCAACCCAAAAACGTACAAACCGGTAATCTATACACCTCCAACGTCCAATACCTCCTCCTCACACCCTCCCACTCTCCCTCTCCCTCCTCCCCCAGCTTCCCAACCTCCACATCCGTCCACTCAACATCCAATCCCGCTTCACTCAAATCACACTCCACCACCTTCCCATAAACATCATAACACACCCTCCTATCCGCTCCCAACCCATTAAAGAACCCGAATTTTCCCCCTTCATCTAGCAACCCTGGTACGAACTCGCTGAAGAATTCTTTCAGGGCGCTGTAATCTTCGCCAAAGGTGTCGAAATAAATGGCATCGAATATCTCGCCCGCTTCGAGTAGTGAAGGAAGAACTTCCTGCCATCGCCCTGCATGTATTTTATATTTCCCTCCTTCGGGAGCAGAAGCTTCCCACGCAGATCCGAAATCAGAATCTGGCTCTGCGAGCTTGGCTAGCACAGCTGGATGCGCTTCAACGATATGATGGCTTAGTGGTTTCGTCTCCTTGAACATGCCATCGATTATCCCCATGCCAAACCCGATATTCAAGATTCGTTTCCCGGTGTTTTCGGGTGAGGGTGGAAGGAGTAAATCGACGGTTCGGCGCATTATGTCTGTTTCCCAGGCCATCATTACGCCATTTTTGTCGGCGTCTAGGAGTTTGTCGTCTTCGAATTTGAGCTCTGAAGCGAGGTAATCTTCGGAATTGACGTCTTTCTTTTCTTCGACTTCGGGTTCGGGTTCGATTTCGATTTCAGCGGTGCCATTCTCGTCCTCATTTTCACCATCTTCTTCATCGTCAGAGCCAGAATTCAAAGCCTCGTATTTTCCCATCAATCCTAAGAGCATCTCCGCCCGTGCGCCGGCATCAACACAAAGCTGATACAGCTCTTTCTGCCCCAGCCTCCAAGCAAGACACCCAGGCGTCTCGTTCGCCACGTCCAGATCATTCCATATAGCGCCCGACATAAACAATTCCTTTAGCACCGCTTTCGCTGCCTCTATATCCACTTCCTCCTCTTGATCCTCCCCAGCTGCATCGCCTTCTGCTTCTTGAAGCTCCCGCTTCCCATTTCCATTTATTTGATCTCCATTGTGGGCATCCGTGTTCGTTGGGGTTTCAGCTTGTACAGGCCCACAGGCAGCAATTGCAGCGTGTAAGGGAGTATAGCCTGTCTCGGGGTCTTGAACTGAGGCATTGCCTGGGATTCGGAGGAAGGGCTTTAGTGCTGCGAGGTTGTGTTGTGAGGCGTGGAGGAGGATTGTTTGGGTGTTTTCGTCGATGGGGGCTGAGAGGGCAAAGGCTGGGTCGTCCATTGTTGCTTTTGTTTGTCTGCGAGGGGTCAGGGGATAAGAGGGGTTTCTGTTGGAGGTGGAAGAGATAATTGAAGTCTGGCGTGCCTGCAGAGAGAGGTGTGTAGGTGGAGGGAATTCGAACTCCGGAGGAACTGGAAATTTTGGTGGGGTCGCTCGATCGGGTTTGGATTGGGCGGTGTGGAGGGGCAGAACAGGGAGCATAAGCCATGTTAACAAACTTCATCGACCTTCATCACCAAACATCACCAACAAATCATCTACAAAAATCTTGAAAACGTGCCTAGAGGTACTTCATCACATTTCTTTTCAAAAAAAGGAACAGCAACACGAAAAGATATGAAGTTAGGTCAATTTTGATCGTTTTTATGAGGCATTTCCACCATATGCACACATGGACGCCCCAAAAATTAGGTTTGAAATTTCCCGCGATATGATTGTTCAAAAGTCATTGAAGGGAGACATTGAGGCGCACACCAAAAGAAATCGATAGCCGCAAGCTAGTGCCCAGTTGTTATCTACCGATGTCTTAGTTCAAACTTCCTATTCTCTAGAAATTCCTCATCCATGAAATCTTTCATCGCGTTCATCTCACAACATGGCATCGTCTCCTCAGTTTACAACTCCAGGGCTGGAAGTCGTGAATCCTGTTCCTAAGCAAGAGCTTCATCAATCCTACGGAGTGCCACCTCCTTCACCAGGTCAAGGTTTGCTTGGTAGTCCTCGCAATGGAGGTTATCCCACGGATCCATATCCTGTGGAAACGATGAACAGCCGTTCAAAGCAGGGGACGTTCTGTGGAATGCGAGGTACAACTTTAGTCCTAACAATTGCGTTGATTACCGTTATCCTCGCTGCTGGTATCGGAGGAGGGATTGCGGGTACAATGGCTGTTGATAATGCGAAAAGGTATATATTTTCAGTTTATATTTATCGACGATTTAAAAGCATACTTTTGAGGACTAACACGCGTTATCAGCGCAAACATAAAAACAGTTACATCAACCACCACCTTAACACCCACTGGTTGCTCGATATCGGCCGCAGCTTCGAGCGCAACAGCCACACCCACAACTGGCATCACCGTTCCCACCACAGGCTTCCTCGCCCTCAACTGCCCCTCCCTTTCCGCCTCCAACGAAATCATCACCCTAGGCACACTCAGCTCCACCTTCGGCATAACCTGCGGTCAAGACTTTACACCCGTCAATGGCGTATCCTCTGATATTGTGGCCGTGATCAGCTACTCTCTTCACGATTGTGCTCAAGCATGCGCAAGCTACAACCGCGACTCTGGCAAGCTGGCTTGTAAAGCAGCGACGTTTAATTCGGATTTGACTAGTATAGGTACCAATTATGGGACTTGCTTCTTGAAGAATAATACTGGGGGTGCAGTAACGGGGACGTCGAATATCTATGCTGGGCTGACGTTGGCTGGGTCGAATTGAGTTTGTTGAGTTTGTTGTTTTATTTTGAGCTTTTGAACGACCGTAATTCTGTTTTAGTTGTTTTTATTAGGCGTTTCGGCGTTTCAGTTTGCGTATTTTCCGGTTCTGACAACGAAGTAACTCATCAGTCACGACTCTTCAGACAGTTAATACCACACCATTATAAGATATCATTGTATCAAATGGGAAAACATGTGTTGTTCTTGGTTCAGGGTGCCGTTCTCAAGCTCGCCACTGTTTTATTGCTTTTAGGTGTTTGATGGCATCCTGTCCCCGTTCGAGAATGCATTCCAGAAAGCATAGCCAAAATTGGGTTTGAACATTAAAGAGGGAAGCTAATGATAGCAAAATTTGAGTTTTCTTAATGATGACCGCTCCTCCAAGCAGAGGAGAGGTGGAAGGAAATAGTGAATGTGGCACTCTGACTATGACATTTTGTTGTAATTCGCAATTCGCAATTCGCAATTCGCAATCTCACACTCATACTCATACACATTCTTACTCTCACAAATCTCAAGTCACAAGTGCGCATCTTACATATAAATCTTATATTTGTAAGGTTCGAATATCTGAAACTATCAAGTGTCTGACAATTTCTTCAAGGCAGAGGGGTTCAGCTCTTCACTCACATCTTATTATTAGACAGTAAGACAAACAGTAAGATGCTGATATGTAAAATGAGAGTAATTATGATAGCGTGAGAGTGATATGAGATTACGAAATACAACAAATATGCCCAGCAGGTTAGACCTTGAAATTCACACTTTCTTTTATACCAGCTTAAATTTTAATTTTCCAAATGCCGTGCTACATTTTGTTACACATCGCACTCTCATACCCATCTCGTGCACGCTCATTTTAAGTTGTTTAAAGTACTCATCTCATATCTTCTGAAGTGACAAGCAAGTCTTTTCGAGCTTAGCATCCCAAATTAAGGCCGCATCGACTGCAAGTGCGAGGAATAATATCTGGATGGACTCGGCTGAATCTTGCCACTTGACGTAGGCCCGAACAATATTTACATGAACAGAAGTTCAGATCGAAGCTTATTTTATTCAAGAGCTCAACCTTGAGGAAGTGAAGGGATATCTCGCTCACGTGAGGAAGAAGGCCATTAGCACGAATTCAGCCCATCATTGAACACTTGATGAACATGAAAAGGAAACAAACACGCCAAGTCAAAAGAATGATAGATGATGCAAATCTGAACTTGAACTCCACAAATATTCTTGTTACTTCATCAACACGTGATGATCACCGATCCAGTTAAAATCCCCGTTAACCCTGGAGACGATCCGGGAACAAAACTTTCCGATGCGAGAAGATCCTGCCAACCAGCCACGAGAAACTACAAACAACACATTTTTCTTCCATGATGGAAAGATCAAGACTTGCACTTGCTCGAAATAAACGTCTCTGAAAATAATGTCTCCAGCAGGCCTAAAGCACAGCCTGAAGAAAATATACTTTTATCAGCCAAGACTTTGATGGGCCAAACGGATGCATTGTGCCTTGCACTAGGTCAACCCGATAGGGAGTGGCAAGCTATCTGATGGTGGGTTGCATTTTACTGCGGCGGATACGATGACAGCACTGAAAGAGGGAGGTCAGACTCGGTCATCGACTCTCAGCCATCATCACTGCCTTCTCGAGTCACACTCTACTACTGTCAGATAAATCGAGCTGAACAGTCTGAAGCGCCGCTTCAAACAACTGTGATTGATATTGGGCCCGAAATATTATTATATGTTTTTTTGAAACCGGGGTAGAAGCAGCTATCGGGGTTCTGCATCGAAAAAGCAAATCGCCGACTGTCGGTCTTTGTGATGTCAGCGGCTCGAGCGCGCAATTGGTCAAGAAAGGCGGCTGAAAGATGACCGACTTCTCGGGGAATGCGTTTCCTCGATCGATACAAGCTGGCTCTAGCTTTATACGATATATGATTCCCAGCACCGAACAGAGCGATGATTAGTTAGTGGTAATAGGCAAAAGCAAGCACCTTTCCAGCAATCAAAGTGCTAAGGTAAGGCGACGATCCTAAAATATGCTTCTGTATGGCGTATAGTATGGTTTGGGGTTTTGTGGTTGGGGAACTCCTCCGGCACTCCGCCAACACCATGCATCCCACACCCAGCGAAGCAAAGCACACGACAGTCTTCCACACAGCGCCCACATCCGCCACTTTAGGCGACCCAGCCCGACTGTAAGGCTCAACTGGTTGAATCTGAAGCTTTATTCCGAGAGCGAAGTATCCTGCATCTTGCCGATGTCAGATGATGTTTAGAAGGCTTCTGTCCTCCGTCTGGCAGATCGCCGTCGGTGATCGCTGGCACAATTCCACAGTGCATTCCCCCAGATTTCGCAAGACTCGAGGCTCGCGGGCTGGATCGCATCTATATATCCTGACACTCTGGTTTTTCCACGAGGCCACGGTTTGCGGTGTTGTAGCACCCAATTCATTGCGAGGGGTTTCGGCCGATACAGATCCCGGCCGAGTGAAAAGTGACAAAATTCAAAAAGGTCTGACGTGAGGGCTCGAGGAGGTGAAGCGTGAAGCACGAAGTACTTACGCGAAGTGAAACGTTCCCCCCGTTTCCCACCACTTTGACCCCTGCTAGGCTCCCTGGGTCGCATTCCCCAGCTTTCTTTCATCCCGCCAGGTTTCTGAGGTGTCGCTGTGTCGGAGTTATGCGCAGTTGCGAGAAATAAACGACGAGCATTGAGAGGTCCCACCGCGGCGCAGCAATCTTATTTCCCAATCTCGCTGCCCTCGACACTGGAGAATATCTTTCTGCATATTTTTCCTCAACAACAATCAACACTCACCGCAAACGCGACCGCGATATTCACTTTCCCCGCTGCTCTTCTTCTGCCTGACATGGTCCTGTTCTCCGACACGAGACAGATACGTTTGGCTGCGACTGGGACATATTCGTTCAACAGAATACGGTGACACGTGACCAGCCGGCGACTTTTTTTTGTTGGGAAATAATTCGAGATGGAGGACACACGACCCCAGGACATCCATTTTGCCTGGGAGGACATCATGGAGTTCAAATCCATCGCAGCTTCGAAAAGGAGCAAGAGAGCGACGTACAATCTATCGATATCAGAGCATTCAGGCTTCCGCCATAAGCCGAAGGACGACGCCTTCGATAGTGATGTCGACGCCTCGCAGTGGAGTGAGACAGAAAGCACTGGGATGTCCAGTGCTACCGGATCGCATTCGACGCATACCTCATTTTCACTGAGCTGCGTCGAGGACGTCTTGACGGATGATGAGGACGAGATTGAATTTCCATCTTACGACGAGACGGTGAGTTACAGAAGGCCGTCTGATCTGGTCAGTCCGATGGTGCCCATTACCCCAATAACCCCAGCGCAATCGGAACAGCCGGATTTACTAGAAATTCCCAAGAAAGCAGAGGATGATGTTGCAGTCTCATCACAGCCTTGGAGGCATGTGGATTATCTAACTCATGAGTGGTGTGAGGAGGATATTTGGGCCACCTGGAAGTACCTCCGGACGACGCGGAAGAGACTCACCAATCGCGACAGGCTAGAAAACGCATCTTGGAGGATATGATGAAGGAACGGCGACAACTTGGCACGATCACCCCGGAATCTATCAATTGGTAAATTTGGCGCATTGTTAATCTTTCGGTGCTAACATGAAGCAGGATGAAGGATCGTGATGTCACGTGGCTCCATGGGCCCTTCCAAGCTGGGCGCAATAACCAAGAGTCCGACAACTCAGCTTACGGAGTGATAAAAAGATCTAGATCATCCTTCAACAAAGCGAGGTCGATTCTCAAAAAGCCAACATTATCACAAGTGTTGCTTCGACAATCACTTTCTATTCCGGCAACCCAAGCCGCAGCAGCTCCTTTGCCATCTCCAGTTTCATCAAGTTCTCCTTCAATAAGACTTTCTCAAAAGAGTCACACGTTCCTTCCCGCCTCTTCGATGGCTTTCGAGCGCAGTTCCTCTCCTTCCGTGAAAAACGTTCGCTTTCATGATGTCGTCGAACAATACGTTGCTGTTCACGCACCACCTGAGGATGGTTCTGCTGTTGACCATTTCTTCGACGAGTCACTCATGGAACTAGATGTGGATGATTACGGTTTTGTGAGCGATTCAAAGATGACCTTAACTGGTGTGCGTAAAATACGTTCAAGCAGTTTGGAGCCTCCGGCTTCTTCGAGCTTAGAACGAGTCAAGATCAGTTGCCCAACTCCAGAACGTTCCGCGCCTTTTCTGGAGGGTATCTCAACTCGAATGGAAGCACCCCCAACTCTGAATTCGCACTTCCAATCATCAGCAAAGGCGGGCATGGTACTGGAGTCTGCTCGGATACCATGGGCAGACGACGATGAGGAGGAAGACTGGCTATCTCCTTGTCAATCTCCTGACGAAATCGATACTTCTCCATCGGAAGAGTCTACCACAGTTGCGCCTCAGGTTGCCGAAGTCCCAGATTGTGCCTTCTCACAGCCAACGCGACCAAGAATTTTCACACCAGCGCGTCCCTACAACAACGCGTTGCGCCTTCAAAATGGATCGTCTATGGATGATCTCTTTTTAGATGACGAGGAGAGATTGTTTATTACGGAGAATGAAACCATGCAAGGGGTTTCGACTGACGATGTGTCCCGTGACTTTCAATCGAAATTTTCTCTGGACAGTTCTGAGAGCCAATTTGAAGACATCGACTCAGGAATGGAATCGGATTCAGAGGCTTCATCGGATTGTGACAGCGAGGGATCTGACAAAATCTCGGATTCCGGATATTTTGGCAACAGGATGGATGCTAAAGCCGCGCCAGATGTGAAATCTGTTCTGAATCCAGTGAGGCAAGAGCTGGTCAACAATGTGATGGGAGAGTTTTGGAAAATATTCAACCAGGAATGGGATTCGAATATTACTTCATGCACCAACTCCGGATCATCTAGGGGATCCGGCGGAATTTGTATGGATACTACTTCATCGTCAAGGCAAGCTCAGCGAAAGCGTCAACGAATAGACGATAATGAAAGTCCAGAGGAGAATCAGGATAAGAAGCGTCAACCAAGGAAATCTCAATCGCCAAACAAAGACTCTGAAGAGATCACAAAGTTTGCGTGTCCCTTCCGAAAACACGATGCTCGCACATACAACATCTACAAATATAGAGTATGCGCGCTGTCTCACTGGCAGACCATTGCGCGAGTCAAGTATGTCCTTCCCCTCAATGAATGACTACGTTTACTAATAAATTCAGGGAACATTTATACAGATGCCACCAAATGCCCGCCCACTGCAAGAGATGCTGGCAGACTTTCAAAAGCCAGCAACAATTGGACGCCCATCTCACAGTCGCATCAAGCGATATCTGCGAGGTACAGCTCGGACATCCGCCCGCAGGCATTACAACCGCAATGGAACGAAAATTACGCAGCAGGAAGAAGTCGCACCCAAACCAAACAGACGAAGAGAGATGGGTTGAGATCTACAAGCTTCTGTTCCCAGATACTGAAGTTCCTTCTCCATGTAAGTTTATCCTTACCTTTAGCAAGATTCCACTCGCTAACAACTCATCGAGATTTTGAAGCCGTCCAAGAAGATGTCCCACCCTCATCACCGGACTCCCGCGAACTCTCCAATTACGAAGACTACATCCGCCGTGAACTACCCCGCTTAGTCCGGACAAACATCGAAGAAGTCGTGCGCCGCGAAACTCGACCATTAGAAGCTGCCTTGATTGGAAGCCTAGTAGGCATCATTCAAGACTGCCAAGACAGAGTCTTCCGCGCATATCGAGAGACCCAGGGGATGGAAACCGACGGGATGACCTCTCCAAAAACCCTGGACACCATCGCTTCCTCCTCCACAGCACAGCCTGAAAATGTGTGGACGCCGACAACGCAAACCCAGCAAGATTCTGGACTTCTTGACGCTGCATTTCATGCCCCGAGCCCTACAAGCACCGAACACCAAGACCCTGTACCCGATTTCCAACGTTTTAGGTCATCAATAGAGTCAGAAAAGCCAAACAACCACGCTACCCTCGTCTTCTCCGACTCAGGATACGGCAGTACGAGTGAACCTATCTGCTGCTGTCACGGCGCATGCCATTGCTCACGATCGAACTCTTCTTCTTCTCAGCATCTCGGTGATGGTCATCAGCCTATGAATAACGAATGGTCGGGCTCAAACTCGCTTTCCTACCCCGCATGGCAGAACGTCCACGAAACCGAGGATGAGGCTGATTGGTGGATGAATATTTAATCTTCTTGTTACTTAATACTTGTACATTTATTTTCTTCTTTCTTTTTTTTCTGCATCTGCGTTTGCATTACCGGTGAGCATACATTATTGGCGGCTAGCATCATGGCGTTCTCCGTGTATACATACTATTTGATGCATTTTCTGCGAGCATTGGGCTTGGGTGGCTGGGGTCTTTGGTCTTTCCTCCGTCGGTGCCATTGGCGTTCATGGATAATGCATTGTGTTGGATCTTGGATTGGATCTTGAACTTTGCGTTGGATTTTAAGCTGAAGTGGATTGAATTGGAATCGATTGAGGCGGGTATTGATGGAGAGGGAGCGGATGTATAGGCATGATGAGCTCGAGATGGACGTGATAGGGTGTGGGTGGGGATGCAGTTGCGGTTGCGGTTATGGCGAGATGCGGGCTAGATAAAGGAGGGGACGAATATTCATGTTCCATGGATATAGTTGCCAGAGAGAGAAATATACCAAGAAATAAACAGATAAATAACAACCAAACCTTATATTCATACTTTGTGATCGTCTCTTCCTCTCTTACTCTTCTCTTTTGTGTCCCTTAATCCACGCATATACCCCTATATTAGAAAGAGAAAATACAATTAAGTATTAGTCTCTCTAATTAAGAAGTATTAGTATTATAGTATAGGAAGTCGAGATGTTGAAGAATGAAGTAAAGTATTATTATTATAATATTATGTTTTCCCTACAAAACTCTTGCCTCCCCCTCCCCCTTCCCCTCCCCCAACATAAGAACAGAAAACCAAAGCAGCACCGGGTATAACCTCCTCCATCCACCCCACTAATTACTCAAAAAATAATTACACGCCACAACCGGCCCTAGCTTCGCCTCCCCCTCAAACGCCCTTAAATCATACCTCATCCTGGGCCTAATCCCCATCTTCTTCCCGCCGGGCGGTGCGAATCTAGCAGGGTCAAAACCCACAGGCTGCTCGTACAGCAAGAAGACGTAGCGGTGCGGGCTGCTAGGCGGTGGCGGCCCGGGACCGGCGTAGTCTGCGATAAAGGGCGCGTCGTCGGGAGCTATGAGGTTTGTGGTGCCGTCGGTGGGTTTGAGACCGGGTTGTAGCCCTGAGGCGTGTTTGTCAGTTGGGTGTTGGAGGGGTTGGGGAAGGGGACATGGGACATACAATGTAGAATTGGACTTAGGACGCTGAAGGAAGGGAAGGGCGCGTCGAGGTCAATACCTATAACAATATATGTTGTCCCCGTGGCTGCTCCGTTGAAGCTCAGCTCGGGAGCTAATTGCGCCTCTGATATCGATGGAACATCACATCAGCTATGGTACCTTATTTTTTTTTTCGATACTCAAGGGAAAGGAGGGGAGACGAGAGGAGTGGAGTGGAAATTACGAACCTCCCTTAGGGATGTGCTGTCCTGGAGTGACCTTGACCTTCTGCGCACCGATCGTCAAGCCCAAAACCTTAGACTCGTCTTCTTTGGACAGAGCTATAGCGGCTTCGATGTTCTTGATATCGGGCATGTTGTTGAATTTTTTCTCTCTCCTTTACTGCAATGGAAAAGGAACGCTCTCTCTTTCTTTCTTTAATAGATTCTGCCTCGGTGGTGGTGTAATGTGATGTGATATCAACTATTTATGAGCAGTGAGTGAAGATTGGAATAGACAAAATAAAAAGATGCGTGGGGTTAAGATAATTTTATTTCCGACTATCGGCGCCAACGACTCCCGATTTCCCGGACAAGCTCCCGACACTTATCCCCGGGCTGAGGCTCCCGAATAATAGGGGCTCTTAAATTGCATTCACGTGGGAACATCCCCTTAAAAGCTCCCGGGCAGAGGCTCCCGAATCGCATTGCGTCCCGTCACGTGGAAACACCGCCCTTAAAGCTCTCGGGCAAAGGCTCTCGAATAGGGCTCCTAAATCATATCGAACCGTCACGTAGAGCTCGAGGCTTCTGGTCAAAGCTCCCGAGTCGCTTTAAATTGCTTTTATTTAAATAAAATAGCTGAGTTGTTATATATCGGTATCGGCTCCTATTTCATTGATACAATACGATAGCGAGAGTATAACAGTAAGTAAGAGTGTGCGATAATGAGGGTACATGATAGTGAGGGTGTGATAGTAAAAGTGCGATAGTGAGGTGAAGCCTATAGGGAGTCGGAGTAGCCTTAAATGGCCTCCCCTCCGATAATAGCGGGCACCCCCATATTTACGGGACACTTGGGTGTGGAGGGCGTCCGGAGCCGTTTCGCCGATTTCCGACTGCCGATATAGGCATCCCTGGTATCTCCGTAAACGCCCTTCGCGTCCCGTTCTGAAAGTACAACGTGCCTCTATTAGATAGACCGCTGCTAATATAAATAGAGACTTGCCATTATTTAAAACTCTTCACGGCTAAGTTGTAGGCAGAGGAGGATTATTTACATTTTTCAAAATCTTGCCAATTTTGCTAATTTTGTGTTGATCAATAGCGAGGACTTGGCTTGGAGAAAGGTTCTAGCTACTTACTCTTGTCTGGTCTATAACTTGCTAATATTCCGCGACCTTAAGGATATAGGCAATCGACAGCATGGCCGGAATACCAAATGAGAAGATCTCTGAGCCACATGGCGGTTCAGACCCATCCGTGGACAAGCACGCCATAGACAGCATCCCCAACACCAAGGCGACTTCTATACAGACAAGCAACGTCAACGACAACGACATAACCAACCATGGCGTTGACGAGACTCGCAACAAGAATGAACTGCAGACACCACTAGCAACGGTACACTCTGTCTTCTCCCCCAAGATGAAAGTCTTTCTTGTCTTCATGACGATCTTCAGTACGATCTTCTCCCCTTTATCCTCATTCATCTACCTCCCTGCCATCACTCCCATCGCGGAATCCTATCACCGCTCTCTCGGTGAGATCAACCTCACTGTTACTGTGTACCAAATTATGCAGGCTGTCGCCCCGCTCTTCTTCGGCGACCTCAGTGACCAACTCGGCCGCCGCCCAGTCTACCTCTTCACCTTTTCCATTTACATAGCCGCAAACATTGGCCTGGCACTCCAGAATAACTACGCGGCGCTGATGGTGCTGAGGGCGCTGCAGAGCACGGGCAGCAGCGCGACGGTGGCCATTGGAAGTGCCGTCATGGCAGATGTTACAACGAGCGCAGAGCGGGGCGGATACATTACGGCTGTGCAGGCCAGCGTGATGTTCGCACCGGCCTTGGCCCCGGTGTTGGGCGGGATTTTGACTGAGTTCTTGGGTTGGCGATCATCTTTTTGGTTTTTGACCATCGCAGCGGGGGTGTTTCTGGTTGTCTATGCGCCGTTTGTGCCAGAGGTGAGTTGATACTGATAGCTGAAGCTTTGAGTGATAGCTCAGCTAACATTGATACAGACTGCTCGTAATATAGTCGGCAACGGGTCCATCCCTCCACCAAGACTAAACGCTTCTCTAATATCGATACTACATAAGACCCGCAACCTCGAATCACAAACCGACCACTCAACTCCACCCCAGCCAAAGAAGGTGCCTAGAAAGATCCCCATCCCCAACATCTACGCCGCGATTGCCATCATCTTCGAAAAAGACGTCGGGATCCTCATGTTCTTCATGTCTCTTTTCGTCATGGCCAACTACGCGATGCTTGTTCCCTTACAAGACGTCATCCGCCGGCAATACGACTTTAACGACCTGCAGGTCGGTCTGTGTTACATCCCGTTCTCGATAGGCTCCATTTTCGGATCCGTGATTGTGGGTAAATTACTCAACTGGAACTATGCACGGGTCGCAAGGAGCATTGGTGTGTCGGTGGACCGTAAGAGAGGTGATGACCTGAGAAAATTCCCAATTGAGAGGGCGAGGCTGGATTTGATGTGGCCGTGGACAGGACTTGCCGTGGCTATGATGGTATCATGGGGATGGGTGGTGGACTCAGGGACCAATCTTGCAGCGCCGCTGGTTATTTTGTTCTTCGCTGGGGCCGGAGTGAGCGGGCCTGTGTCCATCCTAACGACGCTGCTGGTCGACCTTTATCCCATGAATCCAGGAAGAGTCTCGTCGTCGTTCAACTTGACGAGGGCGTCGGTGAGCGGTGTTGGAACAGCCGTCGTACAGTACATCATTAATGCATGGGGTTATGGCTTCACGTATCTCTTTTTGGGGTTGGTTGTGTTGGCAGCGAGCCCTTCTGTATTGATTGTAAGGAAATGGGGCCCGAAGTGGAGAGAAGAGAGGTACCAACGCTTTGAGCGAGCATGAGCTTCAGGATCTCAGAAGCCCCCGGGAAATATCCTTCAGCGAAGTTAGGGTGAGTGTTTGGATAAAGACGGAAACACGTGCGTGTATGCCAAGACAAATCACTTCTCCTTTTTGAGACAAGAAGGGCAAATTTTTCTTTTTCAATTATTCGTGTCCAACTAGCCTTTGCTCGTTTTCTAAAGGTACTTCTAGATACTTTTAGAATAGAAATATAACCAAGAGGTAGCTCTTAGGTAAATCTTCTTAGATCGATAATAGTATAGAGTCTAGCCGAATATACTCGAGAATAAGAAGTCTTATAAGAAGATCAAGAAGTAGTATTACTAGCGTCTAATCAATATATTTTATATTACTCCTACTCTCTGCCTCGTCCTGACTAGGCTCTAGTTGTGACAGATCTGGTGCGAGTCACATGTTCGGAGGTTCCGAGCTAGTCTGTTCTGGGACTAGTCTAGGAGCTGCGCTCCCTTAAGACGACAGTCCTTCCTATATCTAGCTTCTTCTCTTCTTCGTCGATAATTCTAAGAAACAGAGAATACTACTTGATTTATACTACTTGCGTACGCTATAACAGTTTTAGACCTCGTCTACGCTCTTTACCTTAGTATTCTAAGTAATAGAACTACTTTACTGTTAGCGCTGTTATAATATAGCTATATAGGTTCGTTATAGTAGTAGTTTAGTAGTTCGTTAGTTTAGGCCTAGGGCGCTAAACCGCTAAACTACTAAACTGATTATATAAATCGTTATATGATCCTAGGTCGTAATACTATCCCCTACTCGTCCTAGTATAGTCTCGTACGCTTAATCTAATTCTAACGACGTAGTAGTATCGTTATCCTTTTAGATTTCTAAAGATAGGACCTAAATGTTCTAAAATCAAATATCGTTAATAACTAGGCCGTTAGATTAAATCTTCTAGATCTAAAATGTTATCCTATACTCGCTATTATAACGAAGAAAGGAAATACGTGATAGACAAGGCTAAATCGAAACGTTATAATAAGTATACTCGTACTAAGTAGAAGTATAATATAGAGATCCTATTACTCGATCTACTCGAGGACGAGGCGCTATCACTAGCTAAGCTAGAACAGGTAAAGGCTTAGTAGAGGAGGCTAGAGGAGTAGGAGGACGAGGCTATAGCTAGGGTCCTTCGGCTTAAGGCC
Organism: Cudoniella acicularis; assembly: GCA_013054445.1. NCBI lineage: Eukaryota > Fungi > Ascomycota > Leotiomycetes > Helotiales > Helotiaceae > Cudoniella > Cudoniella acicularis. Next base: position 19,986 of record JAAMPI010000334.1, read on the forward strand.
TAACAGAAACTTTTAATAAAAAGGGAGGATAATATAACAAGGCGTAGGCTTCGATTCTTTAAAGAACTAGACGCTACCGAGGAAGCGGAGAGGGTTACGAGAGTAAGGGAAGGTTAGGAGAGAAGAGACTAACAGGTCCTTATCCTGCCTGACGACCCTTCTTATATAGATTAGGTATCGCTAATACTTTTGTCTAGAGATACTCTTAAAATACTATCGAGTTCTTAAGGTTTTAACGTAGTTCTTAGGTATTGTCTGACTTTAGATAGTCTTTCTATTTAACTAACTACTTCTAGGTCTTTCTATTCTTTTTTTTTTCTTAATATTATTTTAACGTTATATATCTTCTTATCGTTATTAGTCAAGGCTTTAAAGGTCGTGTCTATTAGTATTTTAGCCGGTACTAGTTTAAGAAAAGATATATAAAATATAAGATAGACCTTTATTTTCTTTAGTAAAAAGAGTTTATAGTTTAGGGGTCCGTATTCCTTACTAATTAGGAATAGTCCGAGTTTTTTATAGTCGAGTTTACTATTTAGTCTTTTTATTAAGATATTTATATAAAAGAGATAAACTTTATCTCTTTTCTTAAGGGTAGGCTCTTAGCTATATTATTTGTTATAATAGTCGATATTTTAGTCTATAATAAACTTTAATTCTTTTATTAACGTCTTATATACCTAAATTATCTCTATCGTTAATAGTTTTACTCGCTCGTTATCGACCGTCGATATCCTTAGTTCTTGATATACTATTAGCTTAAATCCGTAATTCGTAAAGAATAGAATAACGCTTATAGTCTTACTTATTAATCTGTAATAGGCTAGCTATACTAGTAGTAAGAGGATAACCTAGTTATCTTATTTCTAGTTATAATAATAATATAGATAGGCCTTAATAACCTAGTTATTACGTTTATTTCTACTATTAGTCTAAGGATAGAAGGCCGTACTAAGGTTCCTCTTAACTCTTAAGGATACTATTAAGGCCGTCTAGAACTTTAAAATAAAAAGCTTATCTTGGTTAAAATATATTTCTTTTAATAGTCCGTAGTTTATAACGACAGCTATTAGGAAGGCGTATAATAGTTCTTTTATAATATTTGATTCTTAATACGAAAGATAAATATTATATTTAATAAGTCTGTCTATAATCACTAGGATTAAGTTATATTCGACCTATATTATAAGGTCTTTTAATTTCGGTAATTTAATAATAAAGTCTTATAATATTAATTCTTAAGGTTTAATAAGTATCTTCTTAGTTTATATTTATCTATAAGGCAAGTACCTCGACGATTTGTTCCGTAAGCACTTATAGTATTCTATAACGATCTATTCGACTTCCTTCTTTATTCTAAGAAACTAATAGTTCCTTAATAGTTAGAAGTAAGTCCTCCTAACGCCCTAGTGTCTATAGGCTAGTAATACGTATTATTCTATAATAAACTCTTCTTAGATAGCCTTTAATAAGAAGATTTTATTATTCTTATTATATAGGAACAGATAGATTCTAGCGTTCCTTTAATAGATCCTAAGCTTATTAATCTAGTCTAATATAAGTCTTAATCTTATTTCTTAGATCTTAATTATCTATAAGTTATCTGTTTACTCGGCGACTACGGCTTCCTTAATAGCTAGTACGAGGAGGTTGTCTTCCTATTTTAATACTACTAACTCTTAATAGACCTTATTATCTTCGTACCCTAGTTTCCTATTTAGGACATCGGCCTATAGATTATCTTTTCTAAAGACGTGTTTAATTACGATATTAAAATACGATAGTTTCTTAGCCTATCTCGCGAGTCGTCGATTCTTTAGGACCTTTATAATAATAAAGGTTCGAAGATTAGTATAGTCGCTAAAGATAGTAGTCAGAAACAGAGCTCCTTAGAAGTAGACCTTCTAATAGTCAAGGGCTTTAATAATCGTAAGTAATTCTTTCTCGTAGATGTCGTAGTTCTATTCTACGAGAGAGAGTTTCTATAAGAAGTAGGCGATAAGATAAGTCTTCTTGTCGTCTACTTTTTATAAATAGACTACGCTAACATATATATCAGACGCGTTATATTCGACTATACTCTCGCGGTCTATTAGATACGATTTAAGGATTAGTTTTTTCTTAAATCGTTTTTTAAGGTCTATAAAGGCTTATAGGCACTTCGGGTCGTCCTTAAAGTTCTATACGACCCTTTTATAGGTAAGGTTTATTAGCGGCTCGGCGAGCTTATTATAGTCTTTAATAAACATTTAATAGAAGTTAGCGAATCTTAGGAACGACTAGACGTCTTTTATACTTTTAAAAGGATTCTAGTCTCTAATTACTTCGCTTTTCTCTAGGTCGATACTTAGTTCCTTTAGGTAGATTATATATCTAAAGAATAAGGCTTATTTAACTCTAAATTAGTATTTTAATAGCTTTAATTATAAGTCGACTTTATCTAAGGTTTCTAAGACTTTAAAGACGTGTCCTTCGTAGTCTTCTTCTTATTCTAAATAAATAAGGATATTATTAAGATAATAAATAATAAAATATCTAAGGTATTTAGCTAAGATCGCGTTATTTTATCGCTAATAGGTTACTAGTATATTAGTTAGCCCGAACGATATTATTATATACTCTTAAAGTCTAAAAGGTAATAAAAACGCGATAAAGAACTCTTGTCTCTTTTTAATCCTAATTAAATTAAATAAGTTCTACTAATTAAGCTTTATAAATATAATAGCTTTTACGAGCTTATTATAAAGATATTATATTAATAGTATTAGATAAATATCTTATATCGTAATACTATTTAAGTCGCGATAGTCTATATAAAGTCTTTCTAGAGGATCTCCTTTTTTTATACGCTAGTATTATATTCGATACGTATAGCGATTTTAACTTCTAGACCTAGCCCTTTTTAGCGGCTATAGTTACGTACTCTTCGAGCGTCTTTAAGGTTCGCGGGTTAAAGTTCCGAAGTTTCTATAAAGGTAGTAGCTTACCTTCTTTTAGGTTGATTTCGTAATCCTAGGGCTAGTGTTCCCGTAAAGCCCTAAAGTCTTACGGATCGTTAAATAGCCTAGCGTATCGTTTATACTATACCGGAATTTCCGTCGATAAAAGACTATCTACGTTGACTAGTCTAGGCGCTTTTCTAGAGGTTATACCTATCTCGTAGTAGCCTAAGAGTTAATTATTACCGTATTTATAGCGTTTAAAGGTAATTAATCCTTTTACCTAATCGATATTCGGGTTATGTTATTAGATCTAAGGAATTCCTAAGATTATTATATATTAACCTATAGATATTAGGTCGAAAGATAGCTATTCGGTATACCTATTTAATATCTATAAAGTATCTATAATAGTTTGTTTTTAGACTTACTCGTCTGTTCTAGCGTCCTTGCCTCCTAGTAGTCTTAAATAGTAGGGGGTCGCTTTAGTCTTAGTCTATAAGCTATGTTTATAGACGAGTTCCGGGTTAATAAAGTTACCCTCGGCTCTAGAGTCGATCAGGGCCTTTACTCGTTTCTTTTTATACTAGAGCTAGACACTTAATTACGTACTATCGTTACTAGTCGTAGCGGCTAATTCTCTTCCTAAGCCGGGCTTACTAAGAGATCCGGTAAGGGAAGTTACTTATTCTCGACTTAGGCGAACTTCTTCTTCGTTATCCGTCTTATAGCGGCTCTTATATACGATATGTCCGTAAAGACAGTTCTCCTAGGTTCGCGAGATTCTATAGGACCTTATAGTCTATCCGAAGAATCGATAAGAGGTATTTAATTAGAATTCTCTCTCTTAGAACCGGTAGTCGAATCGTAGGCTCTCTTCCTTAAGCCTAAGGTAGAGTTCTTATCTCTATACCCTATAGGTCGGTCCCGAGTATTAAACTTCCTAGACTTGTTCTAGTCGTAAGATTAGTACTAATTAAGGTAAATGTCCTAGTAGTAGGAGAGTAATAAAAGTAATATACTCGTCGCTTAGGCTATTCCGATATACGACCGACTAAAAGGATATCCGGCGTAAGTCTCGATAGTTAATCTAAAACGACTGTCCTACTATTAGCTCGGTTCTTGATCGGTATGTTTCTACGAAGTATCTCTTTTTATAGAAGACGTCTTCGTTATTTTCTAGATCCGGATCGACGAACATCTAACGGCGGTAATGCCCTTCGAGTCTATAGTAGATCTAATACTCCTTAAGTACTAGTAAAGGATCTTATAGTTCGTCGTTATCTTATTCTAGTTCGCCCGCGGCCTCTAAAGAGGAATCCGAGGATTTATCGCTTAACCTACTATATTAAAGGTTCGCTTCTTCGATAAAGGCGTCCGTAAAGGGTAGTACCTCGCTGTTAGCGTCTTCTACCAGGGCGAGGATAGCTTTAATCTGTTCTAGGGATCGTTCTCGTAGGAGGTCCGTAACCGATCGCTCTATAAGTCCTATTTCGCGCCTACGACTACGGCCCCTATTACGTCCTCGTCCTCTGCCCTTAAAAGTTCCTCGTCCTCTTCCGGCGGGTCTATCGGGGTAGGCGTTAGTACGATAGCCTGGTTTCTTATAGAAGAAATATATATTTCTGTCTATTAGTCGTTTACGTTCGTCTATAGACATCTATAGACGTTTTATAGCGTTTAGTTCTCGTAGGTTACGAGCTAAACTTCTAGGGGCTGTCCGTCCTTATCCGAGTCGACCTATATTCTTCTCTCTCTCTCTTTCCTATAAGCGGTTGTCGATTCTGACGACAGTTTCGATCATGTCAGGTAAGTTAGTTAGTATTAGTCCCCTAGCGATTTCGTCCTTGACCCTATCCTTTAGTCCTTCGTAGAAGCGGGTTATAACGGTAGTGCCTACCTAAGTAGTCTTATTAGCGATCCCTTAAAAGGTAGTTATATATTAGATTACTAACCTCTTTTATTTAAGGTAGATGATCTCCTGCTATGTCTCCCGGACCTCGTTAAGGTTTCTAAAAACGCGAGTGATCTTAGTTTTAAATCTCTTTAGTCCTTAGAAGATTATAATAGTAGTTAGTATTATAAGTTTAGTATACTACCGGTTCTTATAAAAGTCGATTAAGAATAGCTCGATCTATTTTATAATAATATCTTTTAAATAGATAGTAAGCTATAAAGATCTCTTTATATCGTCTTTAAACTTATCACGTTTAAAGTTAAGATAGATCTAGGCTTATAATAAGAACATAATAAGCTTATCACGGGCTCTTATAAACCTTTCGGGTATAAGAATCTTTAAGGCTTTATTTAATTCGAGTATAAATTCTTAGTTAATACTAGTTATAACCTCGGGCTTCTTTCCTTTATCGTAGAGTCTTTACTTGATTTCTCGCTAGACGGTCCTATTAATATCTCGTAAGAATCGGACCCTAGTTTCTTCTTCTGTCTCGTTAGGCGTGTCAGGGTCGTCGTTGTCTGATAAGTCTTCCTTAAGAGGAGAGGTGACTATATCCTCGATGACTATATTAGGTCCTAGGGTGCCGGGGTTCGGCTATAGTCTGGCTAACCCTCGTAGAGCTCGAGAGCTACTAGAGAGATTAGATATAGTGTTGATTGCTTTATATACTTTAAGGCAAAGAGGTGCTTAAAGTATAACGTTCTATTATCACGTAAGATCTTAATGTTATATAAACAGTAGTTTACTTAGCCTTAGAAGCGTTAAGTAGGTTCTAGTAGAGCGTTATCCTGATCAAGTGATGATATTAGAATATAAGTTAAGCATACGCTCTAACATAGGAAAACTATATGGCTATATAGGTTCGTTGTGGTGGTAGTTCAGTAGTTCGTTAGTTCAGGCCCGGGGCGCTGAACCGCTGAACTGCTAAACTGATCACATGAATCGTCACATGATCCTAGGTCGTGACACCGCAGAACAACTAGCAAGGCAGGCAGTCCAAGCGTTATCAGCCTTGTCCTAAATAGGGGTTGCGGTGAGCGCTGTGTGCATCGCAATCCTCTGGCAATGTAACAGTGGAGGCCTCCCTTGGCATTCCCTTCGTGCAGTATAACTTGGCCAATCCAAGAAATGCCTCGTGGCGACATGGCTGACTTTTGCCTTGCTCTGCCGAGAATTACATGGCAACTGTGGTCTGCAGCAGGGCGAGAGTGCAGTGATTGTGTCTCGAGTGGGTTAGATGCGCCTTAGATTTGAAGAATCACTATGTGAACAAGAGGAACATCAGCAGAGCAAGTAAATGTATATAAGCAGTTAACATTCCTCTCTACTGCTATACCCGACTACGGATTCTCAAGCAGTTTGTTGGCCTCCCTACATATTTTAGTCTTCTTTCAACAGAATTAGATCCTACGACGAAACTTTTCGTATGCTTCTTTAGTTCTAATAAATAGTTCGCGATCCCATCTATTCATAATCGTTCTCCACTGACACATTGCAGAATCGTCTCCCCCGAAAACATGGTAAACTTTATTCGAACCATCCGTACTGCTGCAGCAGTTCTTTTCGCAGCTGCCAACGCCGCCGCACTGCCGCACGACGTAGGCCGATCGCCTATACCAGCAGCAGACGCTCACTCGGCACCCCCCATCATCGAAGTGCGTGGTGCAACCTCCTCCCCTAACCCACACGTCCGCGTCCGAGATGCTCTATACAAGCGTGCCCTCTCGACCGTCGCGATGACATGCTACGTCTATACTGGCTGCACTGGCCCCTCCTATTCGTGGGACACGAGCTTCGACTCGAACCTTTGCGTCCAGGCGCCCAATTGCCAGTGCTTTATAGTCACCACACTGGATAACGCGCACATCTCCTGGTGGAACAAGGCAGGCTGCAACGGCAATCGGTCCTGGTTCGATAATGGATGTGATATAAGCTTGCCGACCACGGAAAATTCGCCGGGCACGAACTCGATTGGGTTTCAGGTTGGCTGCACATAGTAAAAAGCGCATTTTAAGTGTGTTTTTCGGTTGTTATACAGCTAGTCGTGCGTGAATGGGGGAAGTGGAAGTGGGCGTGGATTTTAGGATTTCAATAGCTATCTCCTTTCTCTCCATGGTAACATTTAATTAAAGGCAATATTCAGATATCGCTCAAACCTGCGACTATATCTGAGTCTGCATCACTAGAAATGTTCCAAATTTGCCGCTTGGGAGGCTTCGTATTAAGGCTTCTAGAGCAGTATCCACTATCGAGCGGCGTCCAGTCCTGAGCGCCTGCTGTGTGCAGTCCTGGAACCCATGTATTCCGTCTTTTTTAGGCGTGGAGGTTGCCTAACCTCTATCGGACCAGGGGGGGCAACCTCTATGTGGCACGGGCCACTTTCGAGACCCTCGATAGAGGTTAGTCAAATCGCCTTCGAACGCGCCCGTACGCCCCAGCTTGTGTGACGACTATTATAGTATATTAGCGGCGCTATATACTTGACTGAAAATCGTCTTAATTAGAGCGTTTATTATAAAGTTATTAGTTATTAAAGTCGAGAGTCGAGAATCACGATTTTTTAATATTCTTAGACAATTATACGTAGATATCTAAGGCCGCAAGAGCGATACGAGGCAGCAACTCTAAGGCGCTGACTAATCACTAGTATTATAGGCTATAATTATAATACGAGACTATACTAGCAAGAGCTAACTAAGGCTTTAAGGGTTTATAAAGAATAATAAGTAATATTAGTATAATTATAAAGAGGAGGCGTTAGTAGGCAAAGAAGTCACGTATAAGAGGAAAAAGATTTAGTATAGAACTAATCTCTGGCCCTAGGGGGTCTAGAGAAGCCTCCTTTTTATTAGCTATCTGCTACTGATAGGGGTCCGATACTAAGGCCTAATGATAATAGAAATCAATAGTATTATCTGGNATCCNGTGCCACGTATNAAGTGCCCTAGAACTATGATCCTAGATGTCAGAGGTTTACTACCGACATTATTCCGGACATCCGCCGACGATCTAAGCTAAGTGATAGACGCCCCTTAGCAGGTAAGCGAACTATATTATAAGAATCTATAATATTATAATAATATTTTCTAATTCTAGTTATAAAAGTCTATTCTCTTTTAAAGATCTTTATATTTTTAAATACTCTATTATATATATTTTATAAGATAATTCTTTTAAAGATATACTATTTTAAATATATTAAATAATAGACTTATTAATAAGAATAAAAAATATAATTAATATTCTTTTAAATAGGCGTATATAAGTTTTTTAAGAATTATTATTATCTTTAAGAATTTTATATTTTAGTTAGTAATAAATCTTTTAAAAGTATAATAAACTATTTATTTATAAAGTATATCTAGATAGTCTAACTAACTTATTATTCTTATTACTCGACTATCTAGTTAAAAAATAGTCTTTTAAACAAGAATATACTATATCTATTAAACCTATCGTTTATTAGCTTAAACTAATAATAAATTATATAATCTATAAGCTATCTTATAAGATAAATAAACTTATTACTAGAGATATAGAGCTAGTAATAAAATAATTATATTTTATTAGTATTTAAGATAAGGATATTCTTTATTAAATTAGTTAGAATTATTTAAATATATACGACTAAGAGTCTTTAATATATATAGCTCTATTATAGTCTTAGGCTTCTATTAAAAGCCGGGTTATCTAATAGCTAAGATCAGGCTTTAAAATAATTATTAAAATATTATTATAAAGGGACGAGAGGCTTCTAAAATAGACACTTAAAAACTAATAACTAAAAGACTCGAATCTCTAAGAATGATCGTTATTATTCTTCTCTAAAGAGAGGAGGAGAGAGCTTATATATACGAATATAGTTACGTACTACGGCACGTGATACAGAACCCTACTATATTATAAATAAAGACTATACTAGTAAATAAAGATATCTTTAGCTAAGTTAAGAATAGCTATATCTGTCTTTATAAAATTATATATATTATAGCTCTTAAGAATAATAGGTCTAACTATAAAACTAATAGACTTTCTAAAGATTATTTTTTAATTAGTATAGACTCTATAAACACGAGAAAATATTATTATACTTTAATAATAAGTATAAAATATTCTAATAAAGAACTCTAGTTACTTTTATTTAAACTCGCGGCCTAAGATCGATACTATTAAATAGGCGTAATATAAGAGTCTTCTTTTAATAGTTTAAAAACTAGACTAAGTCTAAACGAGGTTTAGAAATTAGTTTATAATTTGAAAATCTTATATAAAGCCTTTAATCTTATCTATAGATATATAATTATTATAGTAGGGATGCTAGTACTAGTGCTGGTGTTAGGTTACGTAGTTCTTAGATACGTGACCTAGGCGAAGGAGGATAAAAGACGTGTTCTTAAGTAGCGTAGCTTCTTCTTCTTAAGTCAAATTAATGTCTATTTAAACTCCCTCTTTTTTAGGTTATATCTGTCCTTCTATAATAAGACATATAACGAGTAAAGAGATAAAATTAGAAAGTATATATTATATTTAAAGTATTTATATATAAATTTAGTAGTCTTATAACTTTTATAGCCGTCTAAAGAATAAAGACCTTTAAGAGCTATTTAAGCGCTATATTATTTAAAGTCTAGCTATTTTTAAAAATAATAAACTATTACTATTTAAAGATATTAAGAGTTATAAGAAACTATTATTATTATATAGTCTTTCTTTTAAATATAACTAATAAGGTAAGCGTAACCCTTATAATAGAGATATACTTAATAAAAGAGGTCTAGGCCTTTAATCTAGGCTCTTTCTTTTAAATAAAACGTCGATTCTTATTATTAATAACTAGGCTATTAACTTTATAGCCTTCTATAATACTAGCTTTATCTATATTCTAACGATGTCACGGAGTTGGTTCACGTGACCTGTTCTACACGTGACGGCGCTAGGCCTAAGCGAGGTTTCGGGCAGAGGTTAAATACGTGGCAGCTTCTCCCTTCCTCTTCTCTTCTTCGTCGATTATTCTAAGTAATAGAGCACTGTTTACTTTACGTCTGCCTGAGTGCTCTATAACAAACGATTCCTTAGTCTAATAGCCTTAATTATAAAGACCTCTAATTTATTAAACTAAGCCTTAATTATATTAGTTATAGCGCTATTAATATATATAAAATCGACCTAAAGTTGTTTTTTAGTCTTTAAAATTAGATTTCGTTTAAAGAAGCTTTATATCTATCGTTTTCTAAGTATAGAGGTGTCTCTTTATATAGCTGAAATCCGCTATATAAAGTCCTTAATCTATATATAAGTAGGGCAAAGCCCTAGGCTCTCTTAGACTAATACCTAGTCTGTTAAACGTTTCTCCTAGATCAGGCTAAGCTTTTAGAAAAGTATAGTAGCTTCTTAGCGAGATTCGCGGCCGTTAAGACGATACTAAAGTATAGACCTTAGAATCCCGTAGTCTAGGCTCGCCTTTTATATAGATACGATATTTACGACTTTCTCGCGTACTTATATTACGTCTTCTTTAGTATATTTGTTCTCTATAATCGAATTAAAAAAAGGTATGAAATTTAAAAGAAATTAAATTAAGCGTTATAAAGATATAAATTTTTAAAGTAGGAGGGTAGGGAGTGGCGGTGAGCTAAGCGAGGTGGCCGATTAGGGGGNGGGGGGCACGGACTTATTATCTGCATGTTTTTTAGAATGAAAAGTATAGAAAAACAGTTTCTCGACATACCAACGAGCCCTTGCGGCATCAAATCAAATAGCCGCTGTCAGGAAGGCGTCAAACACTCTATAGAGCCTGCTAAAAACTTGGCTTTGCACTCTTTGACCACTTTTATTGCTAAGTCGTTGAAGACCTTTTCTCGAAGACTCAAGCGACAAATAGGTACAATCACGTGTAGGAAGTGAAGGCACGGTTCTTTAGCAAAATTAGCTTCTAAAAGAGGAAATACCACTGCTATCCCTTCCCCTTTATCTCAGCTTCCTGCCCCCCACCTTTACTTTTATCTATAAAATGCCTTCAGAACTAGTTACCGAACGGCGCGAGACCACGAAGGAGAAGCGTATGGCCTGCTAGGCGTGGTACAAGACCGGGAAAACCTATTCAGAGATTGGCCGGCTTGAAAACCTCACAAAATCGACTGTTATAAAGATCCTTTAGCGAATCAAGGCTACGACTAGCGAGGACAAGTTCTTTAACAAGAAATGAACCGGTAGACCTCTAGAGCTTACTATAAAAGCCGAACGACGTCTCCTAAGAGCTATAGCAAACGATACACGGGCTAATTTAGCCTGTCTTAGAGCGCCTTCTAAATCCGGAAAGAAGTGTTGAGGAAGCGATTCCAGGTCACGTGCTCAGGGGTCGCCACCCGAAGGATTCAAAGGAAGTGGCTATGATGATTATGCTTTTAGATCCTACGATGTCATCGATCACATGGGCCGAGGCATAGGTTATTACTGTAGTTTGGGTGTAGGAAGATGAGCAGGAACCTCGGTAGCATGTGGGCACCGGAGGGCTATAAATAAGGGACACAGCTCCTACTAAAAGCTGTTCTGTAGACTAGATAACACACTCCTTTAGCAACCCACTTCACTTCATATATCCTTAGCCGCAACAAGAAGCTCTACTATACGATAGTCCGAAAGGTACTTAAAAAGTATAGAAAGGCCCCGAGACGTGCCTAAAATAAGCCCTATTTATCGAAGACGTATATAAATCGTCGAGTAATCTTTAGGAAGGCAAATAAGAAGCAAAACTAGTAGTTTGTGTACTAGTCGGATGAAGTAACCTTTGAAATCGGGTATGATAGCCGGAATTAGTAGATAACACATGGCCCTAGTGAAGAATACTTAGCAAAGAACCTTAAACCTACCTTTAAAAGCGGAAGACAAAGTATAGGCGTTTAGGGTTGTTTTATAGGCACGTATTTGGGTCCTCTAGTTATCCTGCTAAAAGGAGCTAGAATAAACTAGACCAGATATACGGAAGAGGTCCTAAAGCCGTATTTAGTGCCTTTCTATAAGAATATAGCAAGGAAATATAGTAAGGAAGTGGTAATACAAGAAGATAGGGCTAAATATCACTTCGTAAAAATCCCTACTGTATTCAAGAAGCTCTATAAGGTCCGCCTCCTTTCTTGGCCCCCACAATCGCCCGATCTTTCTCTAATTAAGAATCTTTAGAAGTAATTAAAGGATGCAATCTCTGCCCGTAGGCATCGGATTCGTACGATCAAGGAAATGGAGCATACACTACGCTAGGAGTGGGATAAGATCTGGCGAGAAACACTTGAATCGCTGATTAAGAGTATGCCAGGACGGATTAATCAAATGCTAAAAAAAAAATGGAGGAGCTATAAAGTATTAGACGAGCTTTAATTTAATCCAACTTTGAACAAATTTGGCTGAGTAATTATTGAGTTGTGAGGCTTTAAAGTAGAGGAGTATTTTTTGTGGGGTGCCTTCGCTTCCCACACGTGATTGTAATCTTACTTTTTGTTTCCACTAACCATTACAAGGGACGTCTCGTTGGCCTAAACAAATTTAGCTGAGTAACTGTTGAGTTGTGAGGCTTTAAAGTAGAGGGGTATTTTTTTATGGGGTGCCTTCACTTCCTATACGTGATTGTACTTTTCGTTTCCACTGGTCATTGCAAGGGACGCCTCGTTGGCCATCCAGCTTCTAATCCACGGCCGTACAAGATGAAAACAACCTAACCGCAGCCCTAACAGCAACACTCAACCCCCTCTCCACCAACCTCGACACCTCGCCCTTATACAACGCATGGATGCATGTATTTAGCTCCGTGCCCGGATTTAGTATGGATGTGCTAAAGGCGGGCGGGGGACAGCGGTGGGGAGAGAGTATGACGCATAAATCTCAAAAGCCCCCACAAGCAACCAAGCAACCAACAAACCAGAGCCATCGTCGACATCAATCATCACCATCACCATCACCATCACCATCACAAATTTCCTTTCCAATTTCCAAAGTTCGCTCGCATGCAGTAGCTCAAGCTTGCTGCTTGCTTGGTTGCTTCAAACCCAATTTCTTCAAGCTTGTTTCCTGGCTCATTCCCGCTGCCTAGCTGCATTAATACCGACATTGCTGGAGTAGCAGAATTCTCATCAGAACCAGAATCAGAATTCGAGGTACGCCCCGCTTCGTTCCCACTTCCCGCTTCCCGCTTACTAGCGGAAAGGGAGTTATACTGACAACCAATCCATTCCAAGTTCTTTTCACTTCATTTCATTTCCTAGGTCATTTCCCTCCCACATCTTTTTCTCACGCCATTTCCCTCCCCGTTCATCGTATTTATCTCCCTCGTTAGTCTTCCACCATCACTCACACTTCGATTCGACTCAATTTAGCTCAACCTGAATTGGAATGGCCCGTTGCTGAAGCGAGGGATCCTAAGGCCAGTTTTCAAGGGTGGGCGACTTGGGGTGGGGTTTCTGCGTTATTCTTATTTCTTGGTGGAGATGACGTTTTAGAGAGAGATAGGGTAGAGAGAGACGAGAGGTGTGAGAATGGGTTATGAGGTTACGGGAAGTGGGCAAAGGGACGAAGGGATGCTTACTTGATGGTTGTGAATGATTTAGCGTATATAGGGGTGGGATATATCGGCGTTGGTATAAGATGGGATGACTGGACGTTTTCAAACTTGAAGTGAATGGCTGGGTTCTTGCTTCTATTGTTTTCAGATCAAAACTCCTCCCGAGTTATTTCTACTTTGCTTGAGGGAGGGGGGAAGGTATCAGCAAGTGGAGAGTATGATAGCACATCGGATAAATTCAAATCATTTGATTCATCAACCTCTATTTAAGGTATTCCCAGAGCCCCTGTGAAGGATGTTAGATGGTGCCTGTTCAGACCAAGGGAAACAAAACTTACTTTGGATTCTCCTCCACAAATTCATCCCACTCCCTAGCTTTCATCGTCTCCAAATCCCCTTTCTCGATATTATCCTCGTCCGGCTCGGGTGAAAGCCCACTCGCTTCCCCACCACCTTCAATTATTCCACCTCTGGCCCTTTCTTCCTCCAAATACTCATCGATTGTCATAGTCGGGAGATTATGCCCTGGCTTGAACACACCCGCTTTGATACTTTGTCTGCTATCTAGCAATGTAAATGGCCGTAGTGGCTTACCTCCTGAACTTAATATCGGGCCTTTGTTGGCACTCGATAACATATCTCGGCGATCTAGACGGTCGGAGTAGCCTTCCTCTTCCCCCTTGCCTCGTATGCCCATTCGTTCTCTGTAGTCTCTTTCGAGGCTCTCGGGCCCAGGTGGTGGTGTCGGAGGTGCCATAGCGAGAATCTCGAGTTCCCGTGCCATGGATTCGAGTTGTTGGAAGGTGGCGTGGGTACAAAGGGCTATGTGTGTGAGTTGGAGTTCTCGGACGGCATCATCGTCGTTTTGGAGGGCGGAGGGGTTTTGTTCGAGATGCTGGGAAGCTGTTAGTTCCTGTCGCCATTTATGGAGAGCGCAGGGGGACATACCTCTAGTTTCTTTTTTTAGCTCCTTTTCTTGCTTGAAATTGACGATTTTAGCATTTCGTCTGGCGTTAGGGTCTGTGGTTGAAATGGTAGAAAAAGTAGTCGGCGCTTCGGTGTAGGTATGGTGTAGCTTCTTGTCCGGCCCGCTGAGGATTTCATAATGATCTAGCAATGAGAGGTACCGCTCGTATGCTACTCTTGCCCGCTGTATAACGCCTTTGCGATCTTTATTCGAGATTCGGAGGATAAGCTCGGCGAGGCGGTAGTTGATCAACAGGTACCTTGCCACATGTTAGCAACTGTCGCCCGATAAATCTCGCAAATGCTTCCATGGAGACAACGCGCAGGACCGGTAATTTCAACATACTGAAGATCCCCAGAAGTCAAATCCTCCAAAGTCTCATTGGGGCTGAAGAGCGACAGCCTGTCTGCGAGCTTCAGACAATCATCGTAGGTTGTTATCGCAGCGGCGAGATTCTGCTGGTAAGTAGCGGTATTGCTGTCCCACGACGACTCGATATCTTTCCTCTGACGTTCTGCGGAGCTGAAGAGAGACTTGATACTTTGGTCTGCCATAATTGCGAGGATCGTGAAGTTGTGGTGTTGTGCCGATGATCGGTATTGGAGAAAGCTTTGGCGGGGAGAAGTGGGGAAGGGAAGTCGCGACGCGGATTTTCTTTTCTCGCGTCTCCCAGAACCACCAGAACTTCAACTCTTCCAGAATTCGCCTCCAAACCATCAATACCTCGAGCAATCTATCAAGGCATCATGACATGACACTACAAGTCTAAGTACATTGTCCTCGAGAGTTTACAACGTCTCTTGTCTCATACAACCCATCCCTTCTTTCTTCCCCGTTTGCTAGGTTATGTCTCGTCGCCAATGTCATATTTCGGGTATCTACAGGACCTGAGTTTGCTCCAGAGCGACTGTTTGCTACCGCATCTTAACGTTGAAAAAGCACTAATCAGTCACACCCCTCCAGAACCTTCGCCATGCTCTCCTGAATTGTCTCCAGACACTCTGGAGGCTATGATGCTTCTTGACCAGAACGCAATTCTGTACGAGGCTAGCAAGGCTGACGAAAAGGCAGAGTCAACAACCTCAATTACGCCGAGGTTCGCACCTCCCACTTCTTCACCTTTGCCGTTCGAGGAAAGGGTCGGCTTTTGGATTTCTCAAACCGAGAATATCCCGCCCTCAACCTTCAGCAGCCCCCTCTTGCCTCCAACCCTGACACCACTGGCTCGCAAATCTGTCAACATCAACAAGATGTCGCTACCCATTGTGGAACAGCCCAGAAGCCCTCCGGCGTCTATCACCAATTCTTCATTCGCAGCCCCACCCCCTCTCGCAAGGCTCTCTCATAACGGCAGGCCATCCACAATGAGTCAGCTTACTGTCGCCGCCGCTGTGGTTGCTTCGAGAGTCACCAACGCCGTGATGCCAGATCAGGCACACCCGAATACTACTTCTGATGAACAACTCAATATCAATTCTTCCACAATTAATCAGCAAGCTTCATTGCCGACCCAACATCTTGTTACCGCCACGGCGCTTGCTACAAGAACCAACGAGGAGGTAATCGCAGATCTCAAGCGTGATGCTCATGCTCCCGCAGGCCCTGTCAACAAGAGCACTCTCGACGGCGAAGATGACGATGCTAACGATGACGGTTACCGCAGTCTCGGGGACGATGATGAATATGACGGAACCCAGCCAGCAGGCAGACCAAAAAAGATCAGCGAGAGAAAGCGAAGACTGCACGCTATTGCGCAAAACCATCTCGAGGCGCTATTACGGAATCCAGTCAAGCAGCCTAAAGTCAAACCCGAAGATGAGCAATTCCAGTCTGCAAGATGGCTTGTTAATCAATCTGAAAATCGTAAAATCATCACAAGTCCCCGCGAGTACCAAGTTGAGCTTTTCGAGAGGGCCAAACAAAAGAACATCATTGCCGTTCTGGATACAGGTCAGTGCGAAATCCCGTGGTCGGTCATCAGCAGCTAATTTGAGCAGGCTCTGGCAAGACTTTGATTGCTGTCTTACTTCTGCGCCATACCTTTGCCCAGGAGTTGGAAGATCGAGCTGTGGGGAAGCCAAAGCGGATTTCATTCTTTCTGGTACGACACTGTCTCAACAAGACCCATTTCAAGCCTCGGAAAAGGTGCTAACCAAACCAGGTTGACTCTGTCACTCTCGTCTATCAACAACATGCAGTCCTCAAAGCTAATCTTGATCAGCCCATGGATCTATTCTGTGGAGATATGGGCGTAAGCTTATGGAAGCGAAAGAAATGGGAGGAGATCTTCGATAAGAACATGGTTATCGCCTGCACAGCTGAGGTGCTTCGGCAATGCCTTCACCATTCTTTCATATCCATTGACCAGATCAACTTGCTCATCTTCGACGAAGCTCATCATGCCAAGAAGGACCACGCCTATGCCAGAATCATAAAAGATTTCTACGCACAAGCACCAAGTACATCGCCACTTCCGAAGATCTTTGGCATGACTGCATCACCAGTCGACGCTAAGACGGATGTTAGGAAAGCCGCTGCTGAACTAGAAGCGATTCTGCATTGCGAGATTGCAACAGCCGCTGACCCGAGTGTCTTTCAATTCCAATTGACATCTAAACAAGAAGTCTTGGCCACATATAGCAATCTTGGACCGCAATTTGTGACCCCTCTTTTCAAGCAGATGGAGAGCAAATTCAAAAAGAACAAAATCCTTTCGAAACCACTCGCCTTTGCTAGGGAAGCTGCCCGTGAACTTGGAGAGTGGTGCGCTGATCAAATATGGACATTTTGTCTCAGCGAGGATGAGTTGAAGAAATTACTCGTCAAGACCGAAACAAAGTATTATGCAAACGCAGCCAAGGTACAAAAGCCAATCGAAATCATGGAGCAACAAAAGGCTTCGCTGGTAGAGGCACAGAATATTGTTAAGTCCCACACATTTGCTCTTCCAGACTTCAACCCGAGATCTGCCACCTCGAAGAATCTCTCGTCGAAAGTCAGATTACTAGTCTCGTACCTGAGAGAACGTTTTGAGCGCCCTACAGAGGACAAGTGTATTGTTTTCGTGAAACAACGCTACACGGCGCGAATTCTTGCGGAACTATTTTCTCATTCTAACATTAAAACTCCTCATTTGTTTGTGGGCGTTTTGGTAAGTTGGCCTTTGTTTCCTCTAATCATTTAATATATTCATTTGCTAATGACCTATGGATAGGTGGGAACTCGAACCGGAGTAGTGGGTGGTGACAATACCTCACTTCGAACACAAATTGTGACTATGGCGAAGTTTCGCGGTGGCGAGCTCAATTGCCTGTTTGCGACATCTGTAGCTGAAGAAGGGCTCGATATTCCGGACTGCAACTTGATTGTTCGTTTCGACCTATACGATACCCTCATTCAGTACATTCAGTCGCGGGGTCGTGCCAGACATGCAAACTCCAGATACGTCCACATGTGTGAAGCCGGAAATCAGGAACACGTCCAAATGCTTCGAGAGGTTCGACTCAAAGAGGGCATCTTAAAGGAGTTCTGCACTGCGCTTCCAGAAGACAGGAAGATGTACGGCAACGATATCGATATGGACCATTTCTTGGCCAAGGAGAGAACTCACCGTGTTTTCAAGCATCCAGCCACTGGTGCCATACTCAACTACAAAGTTAGCCTGACGGTCCTTGCTAACTATGTTGATTCGCTACCTTCCACAGCAGCTCAAGAGAGTTTGAGAGCCGAATATGTTCACACTGTTCATAACAAGCAATTCCTCTGCGAAGTCATTCTTCCAGAGGAGTCTCCTATTCGTGGAGCCGTTGGTCGACCCGCCTCTACAAAACAAATCGCAAAATGCTCCGCTGCTTTTGAAACTTGCTTACTTCTCATCAAAGGCAAATATCTCAATGAAAGGCTCCTTCCCAAAGAATCAAAGGCGCCACCAGCTATGCGCAATGCTCTGCTAGCTGTGGATTCCAAAAAGGAGGCATATGACATGAAGACAAAACCAAGCTTATGGTCTCTTGGTGGAATTCCGGGGGAGCTCTTCGTGACAATCCTGAGTCTGGAAAATCCCGAATCGTTGGATCGTCTCTCTCAGCCATTAGCCTTGTTGACAAGATCTAAGCTGCCGGAATTGCCATCTTTTGTCTTGCATTTCGGAAAAGGAAAATATTCTCCAATTCAAATCAAAACTGCCAACCATCCCATCCAAGCTACTTTATCTATGGTCAATCAGGTCAATGCCTTTACTTTATGCATTTTTGATGATGTATTTAGTAAAGGATACGAGCCAGATATTTCAAAGATGCCGTATTTCTTAGCTCCAGTACATCCAAATCTTGACCTCGGACAAAATCCTTTTGATTTGATTGCATGGGATCTCCTGAAGGATATCGAAGAGTACCAGGTCACATGGCAGGATAAAGGATGGGAGAAGATTAAGCCATGGCTAACTGAACCCGATGAGTTCTTCGAGGACAAGTTTATAATCGATCCATTCGACGGTTCTCGCAAGCTGTGGTGTCGTGGAGTTACTCGTGAGTACAAACCACTTGACCCTGTTCCGCCTAATACTGCTCCTCGGAAGGGAACCAGAAAGCGAAATGACAATATTATGGAATACAGCTGTAGCTTGTGGGACAAAGCAAGACAGCGGAGAAAGCTTGACGAGAACCAACGCGTGTTCAATGCCGAGTTGGTATCATTGCGCCGAAATCTCCTCGATGAATTCAATGATCAAGAAGACGAGACTCCCAAGAAATGCTATGTGACTTTGGAGACATTGAAGGTTTCTCCTGTAAGTTGCTCTATCACCTCCAGTTCTATATGCTGACAGTGCCAGCTTCCGACGACAGTGGTCGCCATGGCGTATCTCTTCCCGGCAGTTATTCGCCGTCTTGAATCTTATCTTATCGCTCTTGAAGCCTGCGACTTGTTGCATCTCAAAATCCGACCTGATCTCGCTTTGGAGGCCGTTACAAAGGATTCGGACAATTCAGGTGATCACGACGCCGTGAAGATCAATTTCCAACGCGGAATGGGAAACAATTATGAGCGTTTGGAATTCCTGGGCGACTGTTTCTTAAAGATGGCAACCTCGATATCTCTATATGGCATTCATCCCGACAATGACGAGTACCGATACCATGTCGATCGTATGCTTCTCATCTGCAACAAGAATCTCTGCAACAATGCCGTCAAGCTCAAACTCTATGAGTATATCAGATCACAGCAATTCAATCGCAGAGCTTGGTATCCAGAAGGACTGACTCTGATAAAAGGCAAGACCGCGACTGCTCCCAACACCCACAAGCTAGGAGATAAATCCATTGCGGATGTCTGCGAAGCATTGATTGGTGCGGCGCTCGAGACCTGCTACGAGTCGAAAGAAATGGATAATGCGGTAAGAGCAGTCACAGAAATAGTTTCAAGCGAAAATCACAACGTCACCTCCTATGCCGATTATTATCAGCTTTACAAGAAGCCGAAATGGCAAACGGCCCCATGTACGGAAATGCAGCGCGACCTGGCGAGACAAGTTGAGATGCAGCACCCTTACCACTTCAAATGGCCCCGTCTCCTTCGCTCAGCGTTTGTGCATCCATCTTATCCATTCTCTTATGAGCACATTCCAAGTTACCAGCGACTCGAGTTCTTGGGGGATTCGCTCTTAGACATGGCTTGCGTCAACTATCTATTCCATGCATACCCAGGCAAAGATCCTCAGTGGTTAACAGAACATAAGATGGCTATGGTCTCAAACGCCTTCCTTGGCTGCCTCTGCGTCTCTTTGGGTTTCCATACTCATCTCTTGGTATTCAACTCCACATTCCAAAAACAGATTACAACCTACGTTGCGGAAATTGAAGAGGCCCGCAGGCAAGCAGAGGATGATGCTATTCGTGCCGGCAAGACTCGAGCAGAATACTCTTCAGACTACTGGGTTAGTGTTCGAAATCCTCCAAAGTCTCTACCCGATATTGTCGAGGCGTACATTGGCGCTTTGTTTGTGGACTCTGAATACAACTACTCGGAAGTCGAGAAGTTTTTCGATGATCACATCAAGTGGTATTTCACAGATATGAGCATCTACGATTCATATGCCAACAAGCACCCGACTACATTCCTCTCAAACCTCCTCTCCATCAATATGGGCTGCGAGTACTGGACAATCTTGACAAAGGAGATAAAGAATGTTGATGGTAGCAAGCCTACAATTTTCTCAATGGTGATCATCCACGATCAAGTCGTAGCCGATGGTCGAGCAGAGAGTAGTAGGTATTCCAAGGTAGCCGCCGCAAAAAAGGCTATGGATCTTTTGGAGGGATTGCCTTTGCCTGAATTCCGAGAGAAGTACTGCTGTACATGCAAGCCAGGTGATGTGGTTGGAGTGGATACGACGGAACTTCATGGTACCGCGATTTGATGCTTACATTTTAGACTTGCGGCGCGGGCGTTCCAGATGGAGCGGGGGGCCTCAGTTGCTGACATGCTTGCCGATCGGGGCGGAAGGAGTTGTCATCCTCATTACTAGACAGGTGTTACGACGGGTGTGTTGCACAGTTGCTTTTGCAGATATCCTACACTTCTTTGATTTCCTCTCGCTGGTTTCCTATTTCGGGGTCCTGTTCGTTGAGATGAAAGTTGTTGCGTTACACAAGGTATCTCAAATGAATCCTACGTACATGAGTTTCGCTGTGCCTTTTTTCCTTTTCCATCCGTGATTTCTTACTCATCAATTGGTGTGCAGTTGGTGAAACGTCGCATGTATTCCTTCCGACGACGACGACGACAGTACGAAGGTACGTAAAGTTACTGAACCCTAATCATATTTCGATCATTCACGGCTTACCTTTTCTGGACATATTTACGTACTCGGCGAGGTTCGGTGAGTTGGCTCGTATATTTCTGAGCCTCACTGTTCCCCCCTGTCCCGTCCCCGAGTCCCTGCAAAAATTCAAAATTCAACTTTACGAAACGTCCCTATCAAGCGATTTCAAAAAAGGAACACTAAGCGCTTACATGACATAAAATTCACATAATAATACACGATGCCCGAAGACCCCCTAGCAAATCGCGAAACGGCCCAATGAAACCGTGTTTCTCGTACAGACCAACCTGTGGGAATTTGAGGGGGAGTTGAGAAGAAGGGGAGCACAGACCTCATGGTGATCTCACACCCCTCCCTTTCAACGGTTTTACCCATGTTCTAAGTTCTGGATGATAAGTCCCGCGAGCCGGCCGAAAGGTTGCATGTGTATGCTTGCTTCATGGAAAGGAGGCCGCCTGTTCGATGTTCGTCCCTTGTCTGGCTCCGCTTCATTCCTTATTAGGATAACAGTGCGAAAGGAGAGCCGAGGACCGAGTGATCCTTGTGCGATGCTGCGGTTTTGTTGGTGATTAGGGCTTGCATGGTTTGGTTTTTTGAGGTGAGGTGAGTGTGTTGGTGAGAGAGGCTGGAGACTCGGTGAGTGAGCGAGGGGATATTATTGATTGGGGGCTGGGGGGCGGGGCGGGGCGGGGCGGAAGGGAATAGGCCAGCCATGGATGAAATGGATTGATTTTTGGGGGTTAGATATTTGACACTTGGTTGGATAGATTGGTGCTTGTGGTAAGGTACGAGGTCGCACAAGTTGATGCATACATTTACAGGACGGACGCATTATTGATGCGAGGTGAGTTTACCGATCCTGATTATTGATAAAGCTGATTGATTACTGATTCGCTGACTTTGCTGCATATAACAACGATACCAGGTTGAGAGGTATGAAAGTATGAAAAAGGAAATCGCAGAAGTTGCTGCGGGCATTTAGAGGATGCGATATTGAGGAGGGCACAGGAGGTGAGCTTATTAATCCTAATTTTTATTGGTTAAATAAATTAATTGATTCCTGATTCGCTGACTTTGTGTTGCATATAATCACAATACCAGGTTGAGAGGTATGATTGGATAAGTGTGCAGGTACGAAGCGCATATACACGTAAGTGGAGTTTTTCTTTTTATATTATTTACGAGGTATAGTTGATTAGATGAGATCATCAGATCAGACCAGAAGATTACTAATCCGTTTCTTCAGGAGATTAGGGATGTTATTTCCGTCTCGGCGGCTCATCGAGTTACCAACGGTATTCTTGCTCCAATCTGAAGCTCTATTTCGCGCGCTCTTATTTAGCCAAGATTGATTTTACATATATAACTTTCTAATAAGTGTGCGTTGATAGGTTCGTTTTTACGATGGCCGGGGTGCATGATTCATGTCTTGTACCTCCGTACTGCAACATCGGGAAGATTATGTACATGATGTGCGGGAGGATTCCGGGGGCTCCTCTCTCCTCTCTGGTTGAATTGCATGAAAGGCCGAAGTACGGAGGTACGAAGGAACATGCGTGATTTGCACGGCCGTACACTGTTTTACGAGCTTCAAATGGGAACTGGGGTTTGTATTGGGTGGTTTTAACGGTGTACGAGGTGATGTGCGTTAAGGTATATACATGG